>DF240039.1:18545-142423 GCA_000507305.1 Breviolum minutum Mf 1.05b.01 | reverse complement strand
TCTCTTAATCTACCTTTTTACCTTTTTACCTTTTTGCAGCTTGCATCTTTTCGGTGTGTCATTGAGATGCCTCGGAGTTGTTTCACGCAATCGAAAGCACACAAACATTTTCTTATCTGCGTTTGTCCTGCACGTTCGATGCGTGAAGACAGTCGCCGAAAATCCAGGAGCAATTGAGTCCAGCTGATGCCATGAAGGCTTTGGCTTCTTGCAGTCCGAATGGCAGCCCGTCAGCTCTAGCATCATGCCGTGGCACCGTGGCATTGACATTTCTGTTGAGAGGCCACACTGTCTTTTGGGGCCTGAGGTACTTTGCTGAGCAACGTGGCATGGGCCTTTGCCTTTGCAACAAATCTCTTGGGCAGGCACAGTGAAGGGGTGTGACTTATCGCCGGGGTGTCTGGTTTGATGATCTCATGGGCTGCTTGAACATGAAGGGAAACCCGGAAAGATCGTGAGTCATGATCGAAAGATAATCAGATACATATTAAATCCATGCTGAATCTATGATGTCACATGAGGCGTGAGAAAGACAATGACTTTTTGGAAGCCTTGCGGGCACAACTCCGTACACTGGGCCTTCAGCAAGATGAAGCGGCAGAACGCAGAAGATTCAGTAGAATCATTGAGGCGGGAATTTCCCAGATTTCTTTCCAACTCTCCAGCTCGGTGTCTCACAATTGAAGCAGGTGCCTGAAGGTCGTCAAGCAACTTGGAAACCTCGTGTGCTGCGACGAATTTCAGGCGAGTGGAACACGAAACATTTTGATAAGAATGTACTGTCAAATCATCAAATCGCCACTTGGATTTGAGGCTTGGCAGTGATCTACAAACCACCGGGCTGGGAAGTAGATGGTCAGGAGACAGCAGAGGATTCGGATGCCTTCAGGTTTGGTAGTTTGCGGTGCCCATAGACCTGTAAGACATTGTAAGACTGCAAATCAAGTGTTTTTTTTTCAACATGGCCAAACGTTCTCTTTGTATGGTCTTTAGCAGTTCTTTAAAGGACCTTTCTAAATCATGCCGTTGTGGCAGGTTTGTCTAATTTTTGCTGATTCTTGACCTTTTTTTTTTCGAAACCCTGAGAGGCTTTCAGATTTTGTGAAATCAAACTTGGAGTCCCGAACTGTTTCTGATGGCCATCGTGGTTTCTTGCATCGCTTGGATGTGCAGAGCAGTGGACTGGTAGGGAACTGTCAAAACGAATGTGTATTGAACCAGTAAATGGACTAGATATAATAATTACTAATGTGTGCTTTCTTTAAAGCAATCGTTCTAATTGAAATTTGTTCAACTTATTCTTATTGAGAGATGAAAGGTCGTAGGCATAATAAACATTGCATCTCGTTGCCATTTCCATGCCTCCAAGAACTCTTTTCTGATCCCTTGAGGTGATCCATGCTGAAACACACCAAGCTCTGATGGATTTACGTTGGCAGCAAGACACTTTTCAACTGATTCGGGAATATCTGGTGTTGGTACATGGAGAAGTGTTGATATCTTCACTGTCCAAGTCAAGCAAAGAGACATTTCCAAACGAACATGGAGATCTTGTTTTGGAGGATCGTTTGGAAGAAGTGCCTGGTGGAAGTCGTATTTCCAGCATCGGCCGCCCTTCACGTTCCATCCTTCGGCCCTTAGCCCAGTTGCGATCCCAATCGCAGCCAATACCCGACGCTTCCGCAGGTTTCACCCTGCTGGTGATCCGAATCGTCACAGGACGAAGACATCAAATCCGTGTGCAGTTAGCTGGTCGTGGACATCCAGTAGTGGGTGATGCACGTTATGGAAATCCAGATGCACAAATTTGTTCACGTTTGTTTCTACATCGGCATCGCCTAAGCTTTTGGAGTGGTGATGAACTCATTTCGGTGACAGAGCCATTGCCAGAAGATCTTGTTGAAGTACTTCACACTTTAGAGGTCTCAGATCAAATGGATCCAATTGATCTCTCTGATCTTTCAAAAGACATGGTGACGCTACCTTCTCTCTGCAGCAAAGAACTGCTTCGTTCAGAAGAAAACCTGACTTGCTTCGACTCAGTCACTTCAACAGTAAATCTTGATGCTGAAAACAGTGCTGAGATAGCGAGCCATTCAAGCCAGGATCATTCAAGGCCTTCGAAAGTCCTCGCAACCCAAGGCATCTTGCGGGAAGCATGGAAACTGAAGAAGAAAAAAATATTTGATTTATATATATATATATATAATATTTCTTTTTTTTCAAAACGATGCTATTTTGGAAACAACGTTCCTTTGCTTTCCATTCCACTGAAACGTGTTGAACGCTTCTGGAGGTCAGTAGCCTTTCAGGGCCACGTACCACCGACCTCCTGGAGGCCCATCGAAGACTTGGTGAGTCATGAAATGTAGACACTTCAGCTGTACCAGGCAGCTTTGTACGATTTTCGCTTAGTAGAGTTGTTGGTAAAAGTATAGTTAGAATAGTTATAGATACTTAGATAGCTAGAATAGTCAGTATAGTCAGAGAAAGTCACGCAGTTCCTAGAAAGGCACTATAAATGGACTTAAGATGGAATGATGAGACTACGATTTTTTGGCACTGGAGATTTTCTGGAGGTCGATCTCGGGTTGCCAACGGAGACTTTGGAGGCGCTGATCCTGACCCTCATATCATGTCAATACAATGAAGCTGTATCTGAGATACAATTTTCACATATAATATAACTCATACTTACATATGATATTCTATCCATGCTGTCATGCTTGTAGAATTGGAAACGTGATGAACAGAATTCCGCAGCTTCAGGAAGCTTCTGTGCCTGGGCCAGGCGGCCAATGTTGAATGAAGCGGTCTTGCAAAGGAAATACAGTAATCTTAGAGATGTGCCGTGGCTTGTGAACGTGAAAGGGGGTTGAAGGTGGAAATTCTATGGCAGTTGTGTTGTGTCATTGGCATGCTAAGTGTAGCTCCTGGACAGGAGCCACGCGTTCCAGCAGTGTCGGTGCTGCGCTTAGGATCTTTATGATATCCTGCGGACTTGTTAGTGTTGCAAGTAGAGATTTAGTATTTGCATTGGGAGACCATGCTTTGAGATGTTCTATGAGCAGAATGCGGCGTTCCTCACAGGCAATTTTAGAGAGAATATGACCGTCGTGGGAGTCGTAAGCGTTGTGACTGAGATAGCGCCTTGCCAGCCGGCAAAGGGTTGCCCAAGGCGTGCGAAAATCGTTAAATGAATTCTGTAAACAACTTACAAGATTACAATCACAAAGATGTGCACAATTCTTACATCACGAAATTTGTGCCACTTGACTTCAGGACATCGCATTGGCTGCAGGCTTCTCAAGCCTTCGGCCAGAGATTGGAGAGAAATCCTCAGGCAGAACTCCAAATGGTTGGTGCCAAAAAAAGGCATAGAATAATGTGCCACATTTTTGTCCACAAAATTATGCCAAAAAAACAGGTATTCGATACACAAATCATTGGATACACAAGGTCTTCAAAAAGTTTGTAGATTCATACCTGGGATCTGACAGGCTCGGAAGGTCCAAACGGATCAACTTCGGGTTGCTTGGCTCAAAGCCGTAAGGAGTCAAGCACTTCGTCGTTTTGCAATGTGGCAATGAGCAAAGAATGTGTCTTTGATGATTGAATTATATTGGCTGGGTCTCCTTACGCCACTTGTAATGTCGATTTTTTCCGGAGAGCAACGGCAACTAGTCATTGGATATCATCGGATGATTTGTCTTATTTGCACATCATTTCTTCACGCTGGCACCAGACTCAATGAGGTGTCTCACAAGCCCGGCCTTCCACTAGCCATGGTTCTGCCAAAGCCTCATGCAAAATAACAATGGCATCAGCATTCCAGGAGCAGCGAAACTCTTGGTCAATTTCTTTCACAAACTTCATACTAGTTTCCCGTCTTGAGTCGTGTATACCTTTCACTACCTGTCTCAGGGTTGTGCACCGGTGTTAGATTGATGGCTTATGATATTATCATTACCATGTTTTGAAGTCAGACAAGTCGTTTGGGCCTAGGCGAGGCAGCGTTCTACTTCTGCAACCATGCTGCAGAGGCCGTTTGCCCCTCTTCAACGATGAATTTACGAGCTTTTTCAGCTCTACAAAGGTCAGTCCTCAGTGTTTTTATTTTCTCCAAGTCTTTCACTCGTCCAAGCAACAAGTAGGTCTGAGCGACCTGCACGGAGTACCATGCACCAACCTCGGAAGAGTTCTTTTTTTGAAGGCCTTTTTTTTTTGTTGCGCCCAATGGCTTGTCGTTTTTCAGGTTTCGGAACCTCTTTCGGAGGCCGACAAACCCTGCGCCAGCATCCTGAGCGAAATCCGGGCGTTCGAGCCATCTGAAACACTCAGACGGCGGTGTTCAGGACTTGCGAGGCAAAAAGACAAGAAGTTGTGTGGAGCCACACTGACGAAATACTGAAAATTGCATACATACCAATTTACGGTCCCAAAACACACTCCTCTTTTATATTCGAGGCAAAAAGTAAAGCCTGCAGCAAGGCAATTATCATGCGGGCACCACTGCTATGTGAAACATGCTGCAACGACCAAGGGGTATGTCACATCTTACAATGAGCTCCCTCTTATTTGGCCATGCCAAAACGCTGTTCCACTTGTATGCCCTTTTTGGGCAACCGTGGGTTCTTTCGATCCGCTGCCCAAGCACTTTCTACCCCTCTTTCCATGGGGCTGTTGGACCTTGCGGATGAGTATGAAGAGGCATGTCCGCCCACGTGCATGAAGATGAAGGGCGTGCAGCTCATCGAAGCGATCGGCCGATTGTGGCAGTTGTTGGAACAACAGTCTCGAGAGGATGGACTGCAGCTAGGGCATGGCAATGCTAGCTGTCAGACAGAACCGCATGGCACGACCAGGAAGCGTCAGGCGGAGCCAGTTCCAGCTGGCAGCTCTGGACCTAGAAGAGCTGCAGGAACACGTTGAGCTGCTGCGGATGCAGTCCAACGACCGCAGCGCTGGGTAAAGTGACCTTAAGACTTACCGCACTGCTTTGCTGTGCGTCCACCACTTAGCAATTGTCCGCGGCATTCCTTAGACTTATATTGTAACATTGAGAGCATTCCGAGACCACCAACACTACTGGACCTAACCCTCTCCACTAGCACTCGTTGCTGCCATCCTTGTCATCCCCTCATCGATGCTGAAATTGAACAGCGATTAACAAGTAACATGGAATGGACAGTAATGCTGGCAGAAGTTCGGGCAAACGTCCATTTGCCTTGGGCTAGCTCCACTCTCACGTAAGTGTGTCCTTCTGACAAGGCGTTTCTAAAATCGCCTTGAGAAAGATGTCCGCGTTGCTGGCTGATGAGGCACTTCATGATTCGACAAGATTGCGGAAAAAAAGGTGGTTTCGGATTTCATTTTTGGCGACGTTGCCAACTCCTTTCCTGGGTTGTTCGGCCGTCCAAACATTCCGTGCCAATGTACCAGGCGGCCAATGCAATGGGCAGCGACGATGAGGACTCATTGAACGTGACTTTAAGAATTAAACTGTCCATGAAGATGAAGGTGTTGGCGTTGGTAGAAGAAATCCTGCACTTAGAGACCATAGAAAAAAACAGTCCACAATTATATGTACATTTAATGCGATATGCATCATCCAAGTGGATAATGCGATACGCATCATCCAAGTGGTGCAAGATTTCTTCCATCAACCTTATCACAAATCTTCTGAATTCTGTTGATGGGCAAGTCCAAATCTAGGTGCATTTGAATACGTGAAAGACTCAGAATCGCAGAAGTACCGCTTTCGCTTGGGCAGAACCTGGTCTGACTCTCATTTGGCTCCTGCTATCCAAGTGCCACCTCTGCCCGTGTGTTTGAGTGTGTGCGGTCCGTGAAAGCGGGAACACGATATACACATATCACATATGATATAAACCAATCATGATTTTTTCAGTTACATGAGCACATATTGGGCGATTCTTTTTGCATTTTTGCATTTTCTGAATTCTTCTTTCGCATCGCGTCGGTGGCCAGGCTCGATTCATAGGGTACGGGCCAATCTCCGGCAAAGCCGGAGTCGGACGACGGCCCTAGGACAACGGTTCTTCAAAGCATGACATGGTTTGACAAGACAACAGCAGGTTTCAAAGATGGCACACCTCATGACATATGACATGTCATTTGTCATCTCTTTCTGACTCAACTCCACAGCCCTGGTGTGGGTCTTTTACACTCTCCAAGCTGTTTCCATTCCAGACTCCTAGAGCAATAGACCAACAAAATGCCTTTGGGTACAAAACAGTTTATTTTGAACACTAGCTTTGCCATGGATTTCTCTAGCTCAGTCTAGAACTTCTAGGCGGGTCAGCCTTGAGACTTGGCCGGGGACGTTTGGTAACTGATGAATGATAAACTTGTAACACCAACGACCAGGCGATGAGAGGTGCAGTGCCTGTGCATCCAGAGCCTGCAAAGAGTCCATCCCATCCATCGCCGGGAGTGAAGTTTGCTGCAAGTCAGGCAGAGTTGTTCAATTCAGTGCGCTTTGAATGATTATTGGAAGAGATTTGGGATTTGTAAATAACTTTGTACAAATTTTATGAAGAACAATGTCTCTTGCATTTTTTTCAACAGTTTTTCTTCCTTTTCAATTTATGGAAAACCCTCGTTTCGATCTCCCCAAGAATACCTGGCGACGTTTCGACACGCCACGCCGGCAACGATGCCAGGGCTTAGGAGATGGCACGCAAAGCCGTGGTCCAGCAAGTCCGAGGAAAAAACCGAAGCGGGGAAATCCCAGAAACGATGAGTTTGATAGAAGTGACAGGAAAACGTCATATACTTAAATATGATAGTTAATTAAGGTAAATGTGATTGGAAGTGTGTTAAGAATATTTAAGACTCAGACAATCAGGATATCTTAGATGATGAGAGTGTTTGATTTCGAAAGCCAACAAAAACTTGGTAGAAGAAACCCGAGACGTTTGGCAAAGTTTTTAACTTTCTCTTGTCGCTTCAGGGAGCCGGAACGCAAACCACCGCAGATCAATTGGAAGCAGATCCTCAACAGAATCAAGCAGGGCTCCCCAGAAAGACGAGTGTCCGAGTGCCACGACTTGTCACCCGGGAGTATCCGCAGAACTTCTCCAAAATTGACAGGAAATTTAAGCTGCGAGATCCAGAGAGGACGATTTGAAATCAGCTCATCAAGTTTCTCAAAGGGTGCAGACCATGGCAGTGGAGCCATGTTTTCCTTTCAATCTCCGTACCAGGATGGCTTGGATTCGGATGAAGAGCCGTAAGCTCGCTAGCAGCTGGAGATTTACCGTCTTGACCACGGCGTTAAGCTCAGGATGAAGCACTGGGCTTGCAAAAACAAAAGATCAACTTCATCAGCATTTCACTGGCAATTGAGCATTGATAGGGGTACATTTGGGTACCCTCCCAAATGTCCAGAAACCCCAGAAGCCAGAACTTCCCAAACTCAAAATTCTTTTTTTTGGGACCTTGGTTCCAGGCTCTCACGATCTATGCGCTTTTTGGTGATGACTTTCGCCTTTGTGTAACTCACAAGCAAACGGATGAGCTCTTCAACGCTCTAACCCTCGTGCCTTGATTGCAATGATTTAAAGACAGCATACCGCAATACCAACATCAACATTAAATTTTATCAAGGATATGATACATTTGGTACATCCGAACTTGAATCCTCCTTTATTCCGAAAATTTACTTATTTCATCTTGTTTCACTCGTTTCGACTTTTCCCGTTTGTTGACTTTACTTTGAAACCGTCCTGACGCCAAGTTCGCTTGCCTGGTTTTTGGCGCGGAGATTGTGGCAAATAGTCTTGGCACGAGCCCAGGAGTTGAATCACATTCACATTCACAGTATCGCAACTTTGTAATAGTTTCGCTTTCACTTGGTTTCACACGATACTTCCAGATGAGACAAGCGGAACCCTAAAAAATCATAAAGTTATCTTGATAACCTGAGAATCATGAAGACATCTTGATGAAAGAAGCATCCTGAGGCCAAGAAGAGTATTTTCTCGGCAGCGAGCTTAATCAGGAAATGACGAAATGATGGAACATCATTCGAACGTATTGTCTCCTTCAAGTCAGATTCCAAGTGTTCAGCCGACGTTTTTGCCGAGGATTTTTCTTCGTTCTAGATTTGGGTGCCACCGTCACTCTGGTCTTTGACTTGACTTGGGCCAGGAACTGAGTCCTTGAGAGATTTTTTTGGAAGCAATTGAAGTGATCATGATTCAATGATTCATCACTAGTGAGTCTTTGACAATTTGAGGTGTCCAGAGAACTTTTCTGTGCTTCTGCAGAAGGAGAGGAGGCCGGAAAAGTTGGAACTGAATTTCATGGGCAGTGCAAGCCTGCAATCCACATCAATCCACTTCGTCGCAGCCATTTTTCGCAGGCCCTAAAGACAAGTCGTGCTGGCCGCGCTGGAGCTCGAGCAAGCAGAAACTTGGATCAAAGTCTTGAATTTTTGGCACTCGCATAGGAGGGTTTATATAGATTTGTTTAGACATGTTTAGATAGTTCCTGATGTCCAAAAAGTTGAAAGATATGATGTAATTTCTCATGTCTTAGTCTTGGGCTACTATATTGATGCCGTGAACTTGGTTTCAGGAACGGTTCGAATCATTCGGCTGATGCGGCTCGTGAAGCTCTACAAGGTCTTGACCAATTTGGCCATAGGACATGCCATTGAATTCCAGTGGATTTGTTGGGCTTGCAAGCCTTTGAACTGCCAGGCATATTGGATAGCAATGGAAAAAAGAAAAGAGGAAGAAGCTAGGCGCGACAGCGTGATTTGGATTCGCCTTGAATCGAGAGCAAGATACCGAGCAAGTGAATGTCACAAGCTTGTGTAGTGCTTGAGAATTTTGCTCAGATTGAAAGTACGCCGTTTAGTGATAGTGACGGCACGTGACAACAAACTTTTGGAATTTGGAAGCAGAAATGATAGAAAATGTTTTCGAGCACGAAAACATTTGTGAAGTAAAACAAAATTCATCAAAATTCGAAAAAAAAACATGTCAAAGAATTTATCTCCATCTTCCGCAGGAAGCAACGGCTCTTGGAGTTGAAGCCTGGTGAAACCATCCCGGAGCGCTGCTGTTGACAGCGTGAATCTCCACAGAGATGCATAACAAACAGTAGCTTGGGGCATTTTCAAACCCCTTATTTAGTGAAAACAAGAAACACATTATATATATATAGCTCCCAAAAATTATTGAATAATCATGCAGTGATCCTTACCAAGACCTTATCTGCTCTGCCCGACTACCTTCCATCTTAAAAAGATTAAAACAGCCAGCATCGGATGCCTCCAGGACCCAACAGACTCCAAAACAACGAGCGAGTTCAACGTTTGGACCCAACAACTCAGGGCAAACGAGGGGAACTTGCAGCTGGATTTGGCTTCATGGTCTCGATGTGTCGATGTTTGGACGTTTTTTTAGGTGCGACAAGAAGGAGAAGAGGAGGTGCGTGGTAAATGTGAGCCCATAGATAGACACATATTTTTGGACTAAGAGTTGCACTGCTGAACTTGAGAGGATATGAGCTGGGAATTCTTACCAAAAAAGAGAAGCCATCAAAACTCAGCACAGGTTTCAACTTGCTATTGAAGGTCAGTCAACCTTTGTTTGCGAGAAGGTAGATTCGTCAAAACATTGTTTCGAACATCAGAGGAGAATTTATCATTTTCTTTTGGCTGGATTGGATCACTGCGCCGAACCTGGGAATATTTGTTCCCCAGGATGATTTCGATGATGAAAACACGAAGCAGGATGAGCAGGACTGCTTTGGTTCGAAGAAACACGTTTCAATACATCCAGGGACAATATCTATAGGAATAGAGAGACAACTTAGTGATGGCTATCATATGCACTTCTAGATGCTTGGTTTACCTTTTGCACGGCTTGGAGTAAAGTTATATAGTAAAGTTGCAGAAGCGAGACAGACAGAGGCAGTGCATTTGACATTGAGACGCTGATAGCGGATTGGTGTCAGACATGCAGGAAGAACCGAAGCAAGAGACCCGTGTGGGCAAGAAGCTTTCGGCCGGGCGCTTGGAAGGGGTTGAAATCGATTCCCTTTTGCTATGGCAGGATGCAAGACGATGTTTTCAGCCCGAATTTTTGTAAAACAAAAACAAGTGCTGAGAGACAAATTGATATGACACACGCAGACACACACGAAAAGCACTGAAAACGCTTCCCTGTTGCAGCATTACTTGTTCCTTTGTTCAGGACATGACAACCCGCCGTGTAATCATCCTCGTTTTGGTGCAGAACTCAGATTTTATGAAACTCAAGAAATTCAAGAAATTCAGCTTTTTGCCATGCAACTTGTGATACTTTGTGATGTCTGTCGAATCTTTGATGACAGGTCATGCTAATTGCCCTTCCGCAGTTTGAGCCCTCTGGCAATGTTTTCATTTCCTCCTCTGACTTTCAGGACTGAGAACGACAGTCATGGAATCAACGGAATTTCAGTATTTGAAACTCCCAAGGCTCCACTCTCAAGTATTCGCAGCTGTTTCAGATAAACACACAACAATTACAGAATATCTTGAACTCTCCAAATGTTTGTTTAGCAGGGTCGATATTCACAGGCATCTGTGTTTTTTGCGCAAAAAAGATGTGTGAAACAACGGGACAGCAGGACTCCGCCAAATTCGCTTCAAGCATGATTTTTGAGAGGCAAAACGGGGAGGTTTTATGTTTCCGATTTGTCCAAGTTTCACGGTCAGATCGTCAGATCTGTTGATTTTTTGGAGATCTTCCCGGCGGTAGGTGGCGAGACTGGTGTGGCAGTTCGAACATCTCGGTGAAGATGGGAACTCAGAAATTTTGGTGATTTCAGGGTGAAGGATGTCCGAGGTGTTTTGTGTTTTTAAAATACCTTTTTGTGCCTTTTTGTGTCTGAGAAATCACGTTCAGTGGAGTTTCTGACTTTGAATTTGTGTCAAGGCCGTGGTGTTTGGAGAGTTTGGCTACACCAACGGAGAATCAAGACCTTCACTATAGAATCTCGGGCATGGAATTCAGGGCAAACTCTGGTGTTTTTACCACAACGCAAACTGTGCTTTGCTTTTGGGGTTCTTTTGTTGCTTTGCTTGTCACTGTTGGGGATACCACCTGAGCCGGCTTGAGCTTTTCGGTTCTGATTTTCGAGTTTCTCTTTAGTGTAGAAACACCTTTTAACCTGGTTGGCGAAAGCTTTGGATGAAAACAGTCACAAATCTCATCTAAGGAAATCGTTATGAACTGGAGGCCAGACTTTCCATTGAGAGTCTCAAGACTGCCAGTGATATCCCAGCAGTTTTTTGTTGATTGAAATCCTCGCAGGTGGCTTTGTTGCAGTTCTTGCACACCCACATCTCTAGTGGCTTTTTATACAGACTCTACTGGATAGGCAGGGCGGTTCATTGGGCCATAAAAGCAACTTCGGGTGTTGTGGCAAAGCAAAACAGATTCGCAGGGACATTTTGACGTTTCATCTTTTGCCGAAAAACGACAAACAAAACGGGTAAGTATGGGTAAGTGACGGGTAAGTGGGTCTTAGCATGAATCAGGATCAACTTTGAGTGTCTCTGAAATTGTCCCATGCCTCCAGGTGCGATGTCTGCAAATTGGCCTGATGCCTCCTACCTGGGACAGTTGGCACCCTTGAACCAGCAACGGTGGCTCGGGCAGGCAGGGAGAACCGGTGGAGGTTTGGAAAAGATACCAAACAACATAAAATCTGAACATGTATCCAAAAATATGATGTGTAAAATATACTTTGCAAATGATGGGGTTGAATGTAGAAGGTTGCAAGGACATGGCATGACATGGCATCACATGGCATGGAATGGCTATGTTGTACTGTAGGTAAATTGCTGAGAGAGGGCGATATCCAAGCCAACACTTAGATGCTGTACTCGTATGTCGAAATTACTGTATTAATATTAAGAATCAAGGCAGCTGCAATTTGACATTTTGCAGGATCTGCGCACAGACCCAAGCAATCTAGATGATACTTGGCTGCACATTGGCTGTGGTCTGACATTTTGCATCTGGACGTTGGAGTTGACGGGAATCTACATGACGGAACGAAGTTTGGCATTGACACTGAATCCCTTCCCTCGTTCGCAGACTACGTGGGACTCCACATACGTGCGGAATGACTTCTATCAGGGACCGGTGCAGTTCCCAGTAGCTCAGTCCGCTTCCGTGAAAGGCTGTCTGCAACAGTCAACGCGTACGATGGATGTTCATAGCAGAGACTGATCAGAACTCTCCGGTCCAACGCGAAGAATTTTTCAACCCATTGGCTCATTGGCTCTTGCCGATCCCCAGCTGGATCTTAAGTTTTTGATGTCCACGTGGATGGTTTGAGGTTGGCTCTACGATGCCTGCTGCCACAAAGCAGAGGCGGTGGTTCCACTTTTGAAAATAGGATGACAATCTGTCTCTGTTTCTCTGAAATGCACCCTTCAAGTTTCTAAGACAAAGTGCCTTCAGCCAAAAGTAGACATTTGGATGGGGCCACATTTTCATACTTTTTCATCGATGTTTTGGGCAGGCTGATCAGCGACTGGACCGAAGAGTGTAATACTGCGATTGGTGTTGTGGTACAACCGGTGCGGTCCCTCAGACAAGCAAAGCATTCACCTGAGATTCAAACCTTGGGATAATTTTGGATGGTTCGAATCTAGAAACTTTCAGCGCTTGGTTTTGAGGAAGTGAGGGCTATGGTGTCCACAGGGTGCTCCATCACTGAAGAGTTACGTTGTTCAGAGGTGCCATTTTTGGTGATGTGAAACGATGTGAAAAGATGTGAAACCTTGGATCTGATAGCTTTAGAACTTTAGATTCGCAGTCGAAGTTTATTTGCTGTCATATCCAGGTTGGATATGTGACTCCACTCACATTCAGTTCGCAGGTGGGGTATGGGGCATTCTATTTCTGGTATGGCGGTAGAAACTATATGAAACTATATGCCAAAGGTTTTAGTGCTTGGTAGAGATGTTGTACCTCATTTCCTCGTGTTTGATGAACATTTGGTGCATTTCTTTGCCGTTTTTTTGGGGGGACCGCGGGCCGCTTGCTATTTTTCCCCTTGGATCTCCAGGAGAGCGAGATCTTCACCTATGTCTTTGCCTTTGATCAACGGGGCTTCACTCAGCTTGAGGTGGAGAGATCAGAGACCCTAAATACCCTCCCTGAAACTAGCATGGTAGCACCTGAAAAGATGCTTTCCCAAAAAGGAAAGTAGCATTCCAACCATCAATTTTCAGGTGCTATGTTAATTTCGGGGAGCATGTAAATGGCAGAGCTTGATGGTTCTTGACACCATGAACAAACGGACTTTTGGTAATATTAAAAAAGAGACATACAAAAACACAACGACACAGTGCAGATAATGGAACGACGGGTGCCAGGCTGGTTTGAGCATTGTTCAAACCCTCTTCATTTGCTTCGCCGTGGGTGTTGGTGCAATGACCTTCTCCAAGGCTCTCCATTGTGTTGAAATAGCTTGTTCTTCGAACGAATCCTCACATGTTTTGCACTCCAGGATGCCAACGAGCTCCTTCTAAATCCCATCGAGCGGATGATTGAGAAGATGGAAACGATCAAAGACAATCCCCTCGCGGCCGGGAAACCGACCAACCGGAAACCGAGGATTTTTTTCGAGCTTCGAGCTTCAAACTTTCAAACGGCCCCTGAGGCGATGCGTTTGGGAGATCTGGAATTCCGCCGAGAGGAGGTGGAGGAGGCACACTGCGAAAGACTACTCGCCAGTGTTGTTGTTTAAATAGTTGTTTAAAGCAAAAGAAAACGCCCAATTCTTTGTGAAATGTCTCCTCTGTATGGTCTGTACTTTTTGGTCTACACATTCCTCTTATGCAACTTGTTTAACTTTAGTTTGTGAAAAATGGACTTTGATTGTTTTAAGATGGATTTTGTTTCATCAGTTTTTCAATCCGTCATAAACCAGGCGACTTTATTCGTGGCCAGGCTCGCTTCCGAGAAAAGCTCTCGCAGATGAGTCGTCCTTGGCAGGCGACGCAGGGCAGGAGAAGCGAAGAGATGACACGAAGATGTTGACAATCTGGGACACTTAGGACGCTTGAACCTGGATCATTTACTGAAAAATGTTTCTAAGATCTTGTCCAGAGACATGTAGACTTCTTGAAAGGCAAACGCATGTGTTGTGTCGTGTGTTGTGTTTTGCCGCATTTGAAGTATGTGGCAAACACCCATCCTGCAGATCCTTTACAAATATCGACATGCGAAGAAGTACAAGGACAGCTTCAACTCGACCGATGTCGTCATTGTCAAACGATGTGATACAGTGATACATCAATCTGACAGGAGCCGATGGAGACAGTGATGTTGGAAAAGACCATCATCAAGCCAATCACTTACGACTTTTTGGGACACAGTCAAGACATTGTTGATGTATCAAGGAATCCTTACTTTACTATCACGTGCTGTCCCTGTTTCTTGAACATTTCATTGCTGGGATTCCTTTGCAGCTCGAATTCTTTTTAATGATACAATGTCCAAGAAAGCATTGCAGCATTGCAATGGCAGGATCCATTGCTATAATTGCCTGATATGATATATGATGATATATGTTGTTATGGAAACTGCTCGTTCATGGTGATTTGTGACTCAATCTTTCTCGAGGCTTGGTGGACTGTTGGCCCTGGGCTTTGGAGAAGCTGGTGCCGAAGTCATCGGGCAAAATATGAAGGCAGCTTCCGAGACGTGGCGAGATGTAGCAAGAAGAGGGTTTTCATGCTTCGTGATGCTGTGCTTCCCTTTGAAGGAAGGCTGTTGCAGCGTTTCCGTAGTTTTGTTTGAGTTCTTTTCTTTAGTTTCTCCTCAATTATCCAGGTGACATAAGGTGACTCTTGATGGGATTTCATGATTTTCAATTGTACACTTTGAAGACTCATGAGTTCTTATTAACCCTCGTTGTTTTTCCACAACCTTTGTGGATCATGGCAGGTCAGCGCCACAGCTGGTGTCAATGCAATGGTGCCCGGTTCGAAGGCTGGTTTTGAGATGCTGTGAATCTATGATTTTCAATGTGCTTTCAATGATTTTTCGCACTGCAAGTTCCCGGATTGCTCTTTGCTGCATTGACAGGTAGATGCCATCATTGGCTTTTGTAACATCCGACATTTCATGGAAGCCACAGAAGTACGGAACTCGTTGATTTTTTTGAAGCATTTCAGGTATTTCTATCACAGAAACTACATGTAGAAGACTTCATTGATGGCGAATCCCATGTGTAAATGCGTGCCCAAGGTTTTGAAGGAAAAGGTGATGCTATTCGCAAAAGCCTTACCTTGTCGAATTAAACACGTTTTGAGTATTTTTGAGTCATCTCTTCAGACCAATCTTTGTCTTGATTCTCATCTTGCAACCCATCAGAATCATCAGAACATCGACATCAGGTGAACCAAGTCGGCGAGATTGTGCATGGTTGTCATGTTCTGAGACCAGCAGTGCTATTGCAAGATGTTAAACAAATGATATCCGATATTGTCCGATATCCATGATATCCTGATGATCCATGATATCCATGATATCCATGATATCCTGATGATCCATGAAAATCCAACAGATGTCCGTTTTTTTTTGAAAAGCCTCCGATGATTTGATAAACTCCTTGAGGCGTGGATGATTTCCATGGAGCACCCAATCGAAACATCGGAGATGCCTTCCTGGTGATTTGGCGACTCTCAGGTGGGTCGTTGTAGCCGCTTAGCCTCGTTTTAGCCCCAAGCCTCAGTCGTGGCAAAGACTTGTGATGTCAGGAAGCCCGGAGGAAAAGCAAACCAAGTTGGCAGACATGGCTCTCATGTCATATGCTGGGAACTTGGGGATACACAATTTGAGAAACTTTGAAGCTTCAGACTCTCAGACACTCCACAATATCAATGTGTAGATCTGATTCTCTGATGTTGGATCAAAGGATCTATAGATTAAGCATGCATTGCAGACATGACCGGCATATCATGACCGGCCTCTGAGGTCAAGATCATTGCTGAGATTAACAAGCTGGATGCCAAGCCATTTCATTACATGGGGCAACGATCACACACACACACATACACACATTTCAGGACAAAACTAGGAACACCATGGAGACCAAACATTCAAGAAAAAAAGCAAACAGTTTTTTTCCCGATTTTTTCTTCCATCAGCTGATGGCATTGATGGCTAAGGTCTAGAATCCTGGCGGGTTATCGATGGCATCCAGGCTTTCAATACCGCATCCAGGACGCCAAAGAATGGCCTTGTGGCATTGCAATGCATTGCATCTGTCGATGTTTTCAGATGTTTTTGGATTTTTTGGTATGTTCAGGACTTCCGTGTGTCCATGGGTTTTGGACTCCACCATGGCTGGGCCATTGAGGCACCAGTGGAGATTTCGTTGAGAACGAGGGGTTGCGAGGTCATTGGCATTTTAGCATTTGTAACATTTGCCTCTGGAAGGGAGCGATTGGCAGTGAGTACAAGATCGATGCCTCCTATCTGTCGCCCAATGTCAGTGTGACCGCGAAGCTGGAGGCATCGTAGTGTGCCTTCCATTCCTGGTGTCATCATAGTTGTGATAATGTGAAACATCCCGAAACACTTCAGATGTCCTGTTGAATTTGTTGATTGTATTGCTGTGGCCAGGCTGCCACTTCGCAGTTCAAAGTTTGGATGCTTCTGTCCCATAGCATGGCCACTTGGCAAAGTGAAGATCTCCTGCCACGTTTTACGCCTGTCATCTTTTGCCATGTTTCATGTTTGTATGTTTGTCCTTCCAGACATGACTCTCCAAACAAGTCGAACTCGGACGTAAGGTACACAAATGCAGCCATGAGGTGCCCGGCAATGGGACCTGGGACCCCTTCTTTTCTTGGTGAAAATTCGCTTTCAACGTGAGAGTTTGAAGTTTTTTCGTATACACATGTGACATCATGTGACCAATTCACATCATTTCAATATCTTACACATCGTTCAGTGACAGTCAACCTCTGACAGGTGGCCCTGAGTTGTCGTTTGATCGACCACATCACCGTTAGCGGCTCCCGAAATCCCATGCGGATCTACACCATGGACCTTGATACCCGAAGGTGGGCCATGACAGAACATCAATTTTCACAAATCTGCTTAATCTGCTTGACATGAAAAGGTGGATGTCATGAAAATGTCATGGTAATGTCACGATGATGCCATGATTCATCACTGGAAATGTCGTTTTGTTGCAAAACACTTGTCGTTTGAATGCCTTGCCAAACACATTAGTATCATGAGTTGCATGAAGTTTTTTCAGAGTTCTCACGAAATACCTTTGAGCTGGAACCAGGATTGCCGTCGAGGAGAAGGGTCCAGACCGGATCATCAGGCACGACAAAGATGATACCATTGGAATCTTTGGGATTCTCTGAACAGTTTCAGGTAAAACGGTAAAACTGTGACGTTGAAACTTCCAATCTTTTTGGGTCAGGAATCGCTTCAAGATTCGTCAACTTCGAGAAGTTCGAAAGGGCGAAAAGATGGCAGAGGAGAACAACCCATCTTGATAAACAGAGTCGGGTAGATCCCATTTTATGTTGCTGACAATGTGTCGATATTTCTGAGATTGTTAACATTCACAGGACTACCGTGTTTGGGATGGAATGACGAGCAATCCGGCCCGAAACTTAGAATGCTTGCCGCATCTTGCCACGTTGGTCTCTGTGAAAATGGCATTGATATTTCTGCCCGACAGGCCCCCGTGCCGAAAAAAGTCGATGAAACACTGCTGAGCAGATTTCGGTTTCCACACCTAAGTGAATGTCACTTGAGGACGTGACCAAGATGCGTGCACTTTTCTCCGAAGAGTTTTTCCAGCGATTTCACATGGCCTATCGAAATTACGAGGACCGATTTGTCCGGATTTGCATCCTTCTGCATAGTTTCAAGCCGTTTCACAGGAACGTGGAAGATGCATACATTTTCTGATTTGTCAACTTTTTGCAGGCTGGTGAATGGCTGGCTGCAAGGGATATGTTCCTTAGCTGCACAAGCACCTGCCTGGTTCAAGTGAGTGGAAGGCAGCACTTTAGGTTTCCAGTCCACCTGCCCACATCCAGACTTACATCGTAAGCAGGTTATTTTTTCCAACTAAAATCATTAAATTATGCAACTAAAAAAAGAAAAACAAGTTGTGCGAGTTGTCTCAGCTTTTTCTGCTTCGAATGTGTCCTTCAAACTCTGAGGCTTTTCACTTGCCACTATCAGCCCCGCGCCGACATTGGAAGGCGGTTGGTGCAATCCGAGGCGTGGGTCATTGAGTCAATTCTCAGATCTTACTAACATGTTTTTGTATAATTTTGTATTATATATAGTTTTGTGTTTGTCGGGTCAGAAGAAACCAGTCTTGTTTGGGCCACTTGGATTAAACTGATGAAACCTTCAAATAGATCAAATAGCAAGCATTAAGCTCTATCATTATAGTGGTTCGTGTTTGACTTGATGGTGATGAATCACTTTTTCTCCGAGGCAGATTGGCCAGAGGATGGTCCGACAGTGGCCCAGCTGCAGATGAACCTCATGGACACGTCAGTGATGTCATAGATATGAAATTATGTAGAAACATCCAAATCAAGACGACTAAGACGACATGCAACAACCACCCTCTTCAAAGGAGCTGAGATGTGCGCAACACATTTGCTAAAGTTAATGCTTTACGGATTTTAATCATCATCTAGATGCATCCTGGTATCCTTCCAATATCCTTCGAGGTGACGCTGTTGAAATACATGCAGCAGCGAAACTTCCAAGCACCGAGCGATTGGCCTGGCTACCGTGACATCCTGAGAGCAATGAAATGTGAAAACTCCAGCTGAACTAGGTGAACAATTGTTTAAGAACTTATCAAGTCAAGAGCAGCAGTTTTTGCATGCTTTGATCTGATTCTGACTCTTAACCTGAGTGTTTCTCGGATGTTTTTACGTTTACCTCAAGTTCCTGTGTTTTGGACATTTCAGGAGAGTTGCCGGAGTAGCCGACAGTACCTGACCTCAGCTCACCAAATTCTCAACAATATAGAAGAGAAACACCAGAGTTATATCATTGCAGACAGATGATTAACCAAAGGTGAGACGGACCTGTTTTGAATATATTTTGTACCTGCTTGAAAGCTTGGAGAAGCGTCATTTTGATTTCTTTTCAGTCTCTAAGGCTGCAGTCGGAGCGGTCAATATTCTGTTCGCAAAGACGCACGCAGGGAATGGAAGCATGAAATCAAACGGTTGAGTCAGAATTGTAGCGTTGTATCATATCTCCAACAAAAACCTCAATGATCAATTCCTTTACCTTTGAAAGAGATATTTTCCACTTGATTTTCACAATTATAGCTTAAAATCACTTTTTGTTTTAAACATGTGTTGAAAATGCTGACATTCCTGGAAGCAAAGAAACGTTTGGCTAACTTCCAGCAGCTAAGCTTTGGAGCGAAGAGTATTCAGCGAATCCGTTGAAGCGAGGTTTCTTCGTCGTGTCGTCGTGTCGTCGGTCCGTGGCACATGGAATGCCACGCTGGCTTTCCGCTTTGCTGTGAGCATCGAGGAGCATTTTGAAGTATTTCTGTAGCAATTAACAACCATCATACAACATCATACATTTCATACAACATCAGATAGATAAATTATATCGAATTCAATCGAATTCCATGTAAAAATTGATGTAAAAAACGATCTCACATAGTGAGAGACTGTAGCCCCAACCGAAGCTCATGGCAGTTGTACCTATTGCATTTTACCCAAATGTGACAATTGCGAGAACAGCCGAAATCCATGGCATTGTGATCGCGCATTTTTAGGCCGTACATATGATTGTGCGATGGAGGCTCTTGAGGAATGCTTTGTTGACACCAAATTTCCATGTTTTTCCATCCATCTGCAGACTTGAGATGTTTTGAATTGATTGAGAAGATGCCTTCATCACTCCGCGTTGCACCTAGTGTTTCAAACATCTGCCGTTGGCCTGCTGGAAACACGCAACACAACAGTTCAACAGATGCAGCTGGCACAGCCAGATACCCATTGATACTCATCACGGCAGAGGAAGGGCTTGTTTCACCACATATCACATAGGCCCAAGTACAAGCGCACTTCCGGCATGCGGAGCTTGACAAAAAGGAAGAAGTAATCCCCACGAGTGGGACAATCAAGATCGACACTTGAAATCACTTCGCTGTTTGCCATTCCATGCTTCCTCGCAGTTGGAGCTTGCTGGTAGCACTGGTACCAAGCATTTTGATTGGGCATCGGACGAGGTGGGCAGAGCAACAATGGCGGAACATGTATTCCAGTGATGTTGCTGAGTGGACGATGGATATGGACTGATATGATTGATGCATCTCTGATGTATCTACCAGAGGCGTTGAGAATGCCTGGTGAAATTTGATTGGCAGGCTGACCCTGAAGATTCCAGACATTGCTCTGCTTTCGTTTCAGAAACCATCAGATCACGTCATGGAAGAAAAAACAAAACTGAACTCATGAACTCATGTGAGTCATACTCAGGTTTCAGATAGCTTCATGTCATACATGCTGCTTCAGTTTGTTGAAAAATACATGCAACATCATGTAACCAAAAGTCTCAGTTGGAGGTCAAAAGTCAGGTCGCGCTACGACACATTGACCATCCTTGACCTCTCAGCCGCGGCCTCGAAGTTGTGCCTGGATGTTTTGCCATGTTTTACCAAGGTGAAAGGATGCCACATCCTATGCTTATTATTGGTTGATTGACACCTTTTATTAAAGCACTTTTTTGTAAAGTGGCGGCACCATCTACTTTTCAGGCGATTTTCATGTAGGTGATTCATCACGTTTTTGCTTAGCCCCGCCTGGACCAAATCACCCGGTCTCAGCCGTTTCATAAAAAGTCTTCATGAGCAAGCCCATGAATTGAGTAGCTGGTCAAAAGTCAGGAATGAACATGTTTCATCAGTTGTAACTGTAACTCTTACAAAACTCACTCTGGATGAAATATCTGTATATATATATATATACACAGTGTATCTTGTATTCTTATTGTGTGCGGGATATACATACGTACACGTCACGTAAATTTTAAATATGTATATATATATATAATATACTTACATATTCTATCATTCACGCGTACTACAAACGTTGAGAGCTCCATATCCACTAGCTTCGCCTCATCCTTGTCTCCTGAATATGTCGAAAGTGGATACCCGTGTGATACTCAGCTGTGGATTTTTGGATCATTTCTCAAGTTCTTTCAATCGATGTCAACGTGGTTTTCAGGTGATGAGACTGAATGGCATCTTTCTTAGACTCGGGGATGCATTTGTAGATGGAAGTAGGGAATACACTGTGACCTTTTGATCTCCACAAAGGCAACGATTGGCCATTGAGTCCCTCGGTGGTCAGCCATACGTTTGGAACTCAGGATGATTACCATGAAACTGAAACTTTTGAGCAGAGGTCGGTTTCATAGGTGGAACATGATGGACATTAGACTGCAGTGGATTTGTTATGAAGTGTTTTCCAAGTCTTCATCCATTCGTCTATCCTGATACTCTGAACATTATTTCCAATGATCACCAGCATCGCGACACCCAATTTTCGAGCATAGTAGGTCGAAATCGAGGTTCAGCAAACACGTTGCTTTTGGGAATATAAATGAATATTCATCATAATATCAAGATAATACATCCATAGTACTACATTGGCAGGGATATATGGATAGACAAAGCATAGAGCCCTTCGCGTAGAAGCTTTGAAGCGGCGGCATTTCGTGACAGGCCGCAGCATACATAATCTACACGTGCCTGTGTTTTTTTTTGCTAATCCTATTGCGTGCAAACAGGTCATCTGAATCTGTGTATGGCTTATGGCCAAACAACAAAGATTTCAAGAAACAAGGGTCAGAAAGCGATAGGGCAAAATCTATGAATTGAGCTAACACGAGTAGCGTTGAAACTTGAAACGACATCATCGATGAAAGACGAAAGGATATGTTTCTCGATGAATTGCTGCAAGGTGATGTAGATCTAAGACTCTTTTGGTTTCCAGCTAAACATTCCAACAAAATCCAACAAATATGGGTGTAAAAGAGTAGCCCGGTGTAGCCTTCTGGAGTTTGTCAAGATAGCTTTGCTGCATCCTGCAGGACATCTCGGTGCGCAAAAATGATTGCATCAGAGATGTGAAGTGGCAATTAACAAGAATGACATGGGCTCATGTGGACACATGGCTGAAAGGCTGAAACAGCTTAGAGATTTAATGCTGGTGGTTCTTGTGGTCCTTATACTTGAATCTTTTCAGAGACGTTTTTTTTTTTTTCCTTCGAGGAACTCATGAATGGAATCAATGGAACAGAGCAAGCAGAGCAAGTGAAAGTGATGAAAGATGAAGAGCTGGTGCAGAGCCTTCCAGATGGAAAGTCTTTACACATGGCACCTTGGCAAAAATGGAGATGGACGAGATGGACGAGATGGGAATACCACGAGATGGGAATATCTGTGGTATAGATGGGAATATATGGGATTCACATCACAGTGTTTGGATTCACAAAAAGCTTTGCAAGCTTTTTTTTTGCTGACATGCCAAGGTTCTAATGCGCTCTCAATTGGTGATGGCTTGTGTTGGGAAGGACCTTGTACTTTGGGGCTGTCAATGTGGCAGCTTAAAGACCTTGAAGAGATTCGATTCAGCGCCAACTGCTCTACTAGCAGACGTGTTGTCGCAGCGCGTGGTGGTGGGTTGTGCCAATGGTCACGTGGAATTAGTGACGGTCAAGAGATCCAACACTTCGGACACGACTTTCACCAAATTTGAACGTGTGCGCGGCTATGTTCAATCCATCCAGGCCTTCTGGAAAGATGGTTTGATTGTGGTGGCGCACCAAAAATATCTCAGCATCTACGACATCACCAAAGAAAGCTGGATTGCATGTATCCAACAGCCGGACGATGTGAAGCAGATTGTCGTGGGAACTCTAGGCAGGGGCCGGTGATTTGCACTCGAACAATAGAATTCTGCAAGGCGAGTGTAGATATGCAGTATATGATATGTAACACATATGTATAATAAATCTACTCTGGCGGAAGTTTGCAAACTGCAACACAAAAGATAAGATAATGCCAGACAATCGCTTGCAACACTTGGATTTGTATATTGTAGGTTTGTGAAATATAATGAATGTTGAATGTTGATTGATATGTAGTTACATCATATATTTCCATGTTACAGTCTTTTGATTGGGATTTGTGAAGGCTCAAGGCATTTATTTGTTCGATCGATAATTTTTCAGGAGGCGAAAAGCTGGTCATTAGCGCTTGCTTGGATTCTGGGCCTGTGATCTCAAATCTTTGGAATCTCGATGTGCCCAAGATACAAGCTTCGCGTGGTCGGAATCGAGAAGGAAGTGGAATGGCATTGGATGTCGACTGGCAGAAGCGGAGAATCATCACAGGAGATGAAGAGACAGTTGTTACATTTTTCTAAAGACTAACGGGGTACTTCGAAGATGATACAGATGCACTTCTTGGAACTCAATGTTTCCGTTAAACTACACACCATAGTTTGTGCTCTAGTCTGTACATTCCTACCAGATGTCGTTGCGCCTGTTGCCGGGTGCTGTTCATCATTAACCATTTCTTGTGTCGCTTGTGAGACGTCTCTGGTGCTCAATTCCAGGAACGGCAAGGGGTGTGCTGCAGTTGTGGAGCTTTTCTGCAGGCGAACCAGTTTTTCACTTCAAGGGTTTTTAAAGCGATGATTTTTTTCACTCAGGAGGAATATGGCATGACAAGGATCTGCTCCAGCAGGGACGACAGCCCGATATCAGAGCAATCGCTGCACATTGGGTTGAGGACTGCGTTTGGACATTCATCGCTGCTTTTTGTATTCGTATTTTTCTTTGCACACTGCTTGAGGACAGAGCAATCACTGCGAGCAGTGATGGTGCGCTGCGTTTGTGGGATTTACATGGCGGCTGCGTGTCAGGGCCTTGTTATGCCCAAAGTGACTGAAGGAAAGATGCCCTTGTCAAATCTTGTCAATGGCTTTTGATGGACCGTTTTGCTTCCGAGGATCAGTCAGATCTCTGGCCAGATACCAAGACACTATGTTTGCCTGAGAAAAACGACCTTCTCATAACGACTTATGCTCATAGCTTCTTTTTTGATGAAAGCTTCATGAACAACAAACAATGTCACTTTCGCTGACCAAGGTCATCGAGACGTAATCTGGTCTGTTTCCGCAGACTTTGATTTTGATGGAGGCACCTGAATGTCAGAAATCATCATAATGATAATTGCACATCAGCAATCCTACAAGCCTACAAGTCATGCTATTCTATCATCAATCAGGTTTGAGAGCCCAAAAAACTCCCTCTTCCCTGTATCGTTATCTATCCTTATCATGCTCTCAACCTTCCCGTGTTTCCACTTTCAAGCTCCGTTTCGTGCCCAGGACAGGTGTGTAGCGCAGGCTTTGATGGCACCGTGAAGCTCTGGAGAATCAAGGCACACAGTCAGTTACATGAAAATTTACTATATGGATCAGCAATGATGAGCATGGAAACTCTATGACTCGACCTGCTATTGAAAATCATTGAAAACCTTTGCGAGATTCCATGAGATCTGGATGTTCTAGGATCACATCGAGTTGATCAGTGAGATGCCGCAGAGCACGAAGGACCTGTCGAACTTGTCATGGAAAGTAATTTTGTAAAGCCGCGGAAGGATTATGGACTCCTGCGACAAAAGCTTTTTGTAGCCCACACAAGTCAGCTCGAATCACAAAACATGTTCGCCAGATAAATATTAATGATTGTTAATGCAACATAATGTGACTCATACCATGATATCAAGCTATTTGTAAACATGAAGCATCGCGAATTGATATTCAGAGGTGATGGAAGGTGTGTGAAAAATGAATCTGATGAATATGATTGAGGGAAGCATCGGAAGCTACATTGCATGCACATCACCAAGCAAAGCCTTGTCAAATCGTTGTCAAATCGTTCGACCGTGAAGCACCATGTGCTGCGTTCCGCCATGGCTGGCTATGGCGAATTGGACCCAGAAGCTTGGGATACCAGCGAGGAGACATGGAAATGCGTGGAAGGTGTTGCAATATATATGTTTCTCTCATTTTCAATCTTTGACCTTAAGATTTTTGTAGGAGGCAGCAGCAGATTCAGATGATGAATGGCTGCAACGGCTCAGTTGGATGGCCTTCAGTTGGACGTTGGCCTCTCGACTGATCCGTTTCGTCGGTTCGTTCTTTCGTTTTGGGCCCACCGCTCTGTCGGAAGCTCTGAAGTTTCAGGCGACTTCGGCGGCTCTGCTGTTTTACACCAAAGATGGCAGCTCTCGACGAGAAAACCCGAAGAGTTTGGAGAAGGGTCGCCTGAAGCAGTTCAACGGTACCTTGGTTTGGCGTTTGGCAGAAGTCCCAGAAGTCTCATAAGTTATGTATTTTGTGTTATTCTTGTGCACTCTCCATTGGCAAATGGTGCCTCCAATATGTATTATGAGCATGTTTGTTCACTGTGTTCACGTAATCGAGGAATGCTCGACTTCTTAATCATGACTGTCTCATGATGCATGTCTCTACCTTTTGGCGGATTTGTGGCTTAAGTGATTTTGCCCAGATCGCAGAGCGACTCCAATTTATCCAATTTATTGACTGTCTTAAGTCTTAACTTGTAGCCATGGGTGACGAAGAGGTGGCTGCTTTGGTGGTGGACAACGGAAGTGGAATGTGCAAGGCTGGTTTTGCTGGTGATGATGCTCCTCGAGCAGTTTTCCCATCCATCGTCGGCCGACCAAAGATGCCGGGNGTTGACGCATACATTGGATGTGTCCAAAGGTAGGCATGCAGCGTTGTTTCTGTGTCGTAGGGGTTTGCAATGCAAGCCTCATGTTCATAGCTGCGATGCTGCGAACTGCTTGGAAGTGCTTTTGTGCATTTCCAATCAAATTCATTCCTTTCGGGGCATAGAGCAGGCTGTGTTGCAGAGGGCTAGGCCCTCAGGTTCACACTTGCACGAGAAGCAGCTGAGTGAGGGCTCAGCGAGTCGCAAAAATCAGAGGAGTGAGTCGAAGTGACGGTGTCTTTTGGTCGGATTTGATAAGATACGAAGCTGAAAAAGCTTTCTTGACTAGGTGAAACAGGAGAATGATAGTCACTTCACCAGCGACCACGTCATTGCAGAATAAGCATTCTGATTGAACAAGGAGGAAAACTCTACCTTTGGGCGGATTTGTGGCTTACGTGATTTTGCCCAGATCGCAGAGCGACTCCAATTTATCCAATTTATTGACTGTCTTAAGTCTTAGCTTGTAGCCATGGGTGACGAAGAGGTGGCTGCTTTGGTGGTGGACAACGGAAGTGGAATGTGCAAGGCTGGTTTTGCTGGTGATGATGCTCCTCGAGCAGTTTTCCCATCCATTGTCGGCCGACCAAAGATGCCCGGAATTATGGTTGGCATGGACCAAAAGGACAGCTATGTTGGAGATGAAGCCCAGAGCAAGCGAGGTGTGCTGACATTGAAGTACCCCATCGAGCATGGCATTGTCACCAATTGGGATGACATGGAGACTTGCACAGCGAAGACATGAATTCTTTTGACTAGTTTTGAATGTTTTTGAAGGCTTTTCNGAATGATTTTGAAGGCTTTTGACATTGTTTGGTTTCATCCTTTTGTTTGCAAAATGAGCAGTACGAGTCTTGAGTGTGAGAGGATGATGGGATGATCGGATCATCCCAAAATCAGGAATGTTTGGATAGGAGTAGCAATTTGGCAACTTGTTCTGTGTAAAACTGAGGAGAAGATTTGGCATCACACCTTCTACAACGAGCTGCGTGTGGCTCCGGAAGAGCATCCAGTCCTGCTGACTGAAGCACCCTTGAACCCAAAGGCCAATCGCGAGCGTATGACCCAGATCATGTTTGAGACCTTCAATGTCCCAGCAATGTATGTTGCAATTCAGGCTGTTTTGTCCTTGTATGCATCCGGCCGAACCACCGGAATTGTCATGGACAGTGGCGATGGTGTGAGCCACACCGTTCCCATCTATGAAGGCTATGCATTGCCACACGCCATTTTGCGTTTGGACTTGGCTGGACGCGATCTTACGGAGTACATGATGAAGATCCTGACTGAGCGTGGTTATTCCTTTACCACCACGGCAGAGCGTGAGATTGTACGCGATGTCAAGGAGAAACAGGGCACGAGCATAGCCGGGCATAGTGACCAAAGACAATGCAAGTACTTGAGAGGAACTAGAAAAATCTAAGTGACACTAACGGAGCATTGGAACATGAACCAAAGTAGTGTCAGACAATTGCTATTTGAGATCTATGTTAGTCTGTCAGTTGATGCTTTTTGAAATTTGCTTCATGGTGTTTCTCTTTGTCTCTTTGAGTAGGACAAATATTTTTGAGTGGGCATCACATGCATAGTTGATACATGTGACATCATTCGACCAGCATTTTTTAAGAAGGCATTCATGTTGCAAGGAGAAGCTTTGCTACATTGCTTTGGACTTTGACAGTGAGATGAAGGCAGCATCTGAGAGCAGTGACAAGGAGAAGACCTATGAATTGCCGGATGGCAACATCATCACAGTGGGATCTGAGCGTTTCCGCTGCCCAGAAGTCTTGTTCCAGCCCAGCTTTGTGGGCAAGGAGGCTAGCGGCATTCATGACACCACCTTCCAATCCATCATGAAGTGCGATGTTGATATCCGAAAGGATCTCTATGCCAACGTCGTGTTGTCCGGTGGCACCACCATGTTCCAGGGCATTGGTGAGCGTATGACCAAGGAACTCACAGCACTGGCACCTTCCACTATGAAGATCAAGGTGGTTGCTCCACCAGAGCGTAAGTACAGTGTGTGGATTGGTGGTTCTATCTTGTCTTCTCTGAGCACCTTCCAGCAGATGTGGATCTCCAAGGGCGAATATGATGAGTCTGGCCCTACCATCGTCCACCGCAAGTGCTTCTAAGCGCTCCTGAAATGCAGATGTTGACGCATACATTGGATGTGTCCAAAGGTAGGCATGCAGCGTTGTTTCTGTGTCGTAGGGGTTTGCAATGCAAGCCTCATGTTCATAGCTGCGATGCTGCGAACTGCTTGGAAGTGCTTTTGTGCATTTCCAATCAAATTCATTCCTTTCGGGGCATAGAGCAGGCTGTGTTGCAGAGGGCTAGGCCCTCAGGTTCACACTTGCACGAGAAGCAGCTGAGTGAGGGCTCAGCGAGTCGCAAAAATCAGAGGAGTGAGTCGAAGTGACGGTGTCTTTTGGTCGGATTTGATAAGATACGAAGCTGAAAAAGCTTTCTTGACTAGGTGAAACAGGAGAATGATAGTCACTTCACCAGCGACCACGTCATTGCAGAATAAGCATTCTGATTGAACAAGGAGGAAAACTCTACCTTTGGGCGGATTTGTGGCTTACGTGATTTTGCCCAGATCGCAGAGCGACTCCAATTTATCCAATTTATTGACTGTCTTAAGTCTTAGCTTGTAGCCATGGGTGACGAAGAGGTGGCTGCTTTGGTGGTGGACAACGGAAGTGGAATGTGCAAGGCTGGTTTTGCTGGTGATGATGCTCCTCGAGCAGTTTTCCCATCCATTGTCGGCCGACCAAAGATGCCCGGAATTATGGTTGGCATGGACCAAAAGGACAGCTATGTTGGAGATGAAGCCCAGAGCAAGCGAGGTGTGCTGACATTGAAGTACCCCATCGAGCATGGCATTGTCACCAATTGGGATGACATGGAGACTTGCACAGCGAAGACATGAATTCTTTTGACTAGTTTTGAATGTTTTTGAAGGCTTTTCNGAATGATTTTGAAGGCTTTTGACATTGTTTGGTTTCATCCTTTTGTTTGCAAAATGAGCAGTACGAGTCTTGAGTGTGAGAGGATGATGGGATGATCGGATCATCCCAAAATCAGGAATGTTTGGATAGGAGTAGCAATTTGGCAACTTGTTCTGTGTAAAACTGAGGAGAAGATTTGGCATCACACCTTCTACAACGAGCTGCGTGTGGCTCCGGAAGAGCATCCAGTCCTGCTGACTGAAGCACCCTTGAACCCAAAGGCCAATCGCGAGCGTATGACCCAGATCATGTTTGAGACCTTCAATGTCCCAGCAATGTATGTTGCAATTCAGGCTGTTTTGTCCTTGTATGCATCCGGCCGAACCACCGGAATTGTCATGGACAGTGGCGATGGTGTGAGCCACACCGTTCCCATCTATGAAGGCTATGCATTGCCACACGCCATTTTGCGTTTGGACTTGGCTGGACGCGATCTTACGGAGTACATGATGAAGATCCTGACTGAGCGTGGTTATTCCTTTACCACCACGGCAGAGCGTGAGATTGTACGCGATGTCAAGGAGAAACAGGGCACGAGCATAGCCGGGCATAGTGACCAAAGACAATGCAAGTACTTGAGAGGAACTAGAAAAATCTAAGTGACACTAACGGAGCATTGGAACATGAACCAAAGTAGTGTCAGACAATTGCTATTTGAGATCTATGTTAGTCTGTCAGTTGATGCTTTTTGAAATTTGCTTCATGGTGTTTCTCTTTGTCTCTTTGAGTAGGACAAATATTTTTGAGTGGGCATCACATGCATAGTTGATACATGTGACATCATTCGACCAGCATTTTTTAAGAAGTNGAAGTGCTTTTTGTGCATTTCCTCATCAAATTAGTTTCGTGGAATTGTGTGCCGAGTGAGGGCTCAGCGAGGCAGTTTGGTTAAGATCAAGGAGAAAAGATGAGACTGCTTGAGCTCCGAAGGCTTTCCGTCAAGCTTTAGTGTTGTTGCCCACGAGACATGCATCGTTAGTAAGTCATGACTGCTCCGATGGCTGAGGCTGGCAGTTTGTGATTTGTTGCATCATCATTTGGCACCACTACTGCAATCCCATGATTTTTTCGCAACTGGCATACCTTTCGGTCACCTTCTTCGTCTTCTTCTCTGGCTTCATTACGCAGTATGCCTATGCAGATACCTAGCTTCATTGTAAAAGTCGTGGCGCTGATACTTGGCAAAAACCTTACAGCATGAATCCCACCCAATGACCCAAGGACAAGATGGCAGGACCGAAGGCCAACTTACTTTCATTCTACCTCAGACGCATTGCTCGTATTTTGCCAGTCTACTATACCATCCATTTTCTGGTACTCCTGGCAAATGGTCAAGCATGGACAACGGATTTTAAGGAGCACGAGGGCCCATGACATACATGGAAGGGCTTGAGGGTTTGAAGCTGAGGCAAGAGTTTCAGCTTGTAATACCTGCTTGAGTGAGCCGAACGGCTGGTTTGGTTGCATAGTAGTCTTAGTCTTGTTTGAAATTTTGTCTTTTCGTCTTTAAGACACGGACTATCAACTATGAACTATCAAGTTACTATTTCACGAGTGCATCTTGCATCATATTGCCCATGACATCTACATTCAGGACTCCGTATTAATGCTTTGCACTTGGCATGGATCTTCACCATCCACCAACTTTCCCGCGTGGACCGTTTGTGCTTTAGTTTGGCAGCTTTGTCAGCGATTTAGATTAGAGAGCGATCTCAAGGTTTTTGAAGATGCCTTTCATACCCCACAATATCCTTCAAAGCATAGGATATGATTCCCACATCTTTCGCATGACTCTATGAAGACCTGTGACATCATAGGTGGCTTCAACTTGACGAAAGGACTTTTTGAAAGCCAAGGTGCTGGCTGTTTGCGCCACTGCCGTCCAAAGTCGTATTCTGGGCCCGACAAAGCTGCTTAGACTTAACACATGAAACTTTCCTATGAAATCTCATGTGCTTCTGATTGAACATCTATCAAAACTGTCGAACATATTCGAAATATTGTCACATATTCTCACAAGATACGAAGAAAGGGTCACCGTGAGTCACAGAAAACAAAAACTTCAGGGGCTGTTTTTTTAACTTGATATCAATATATATCAAGGTCTCGGAGTCTCGGAGTCTCCGGACCTTGAATCGAATTTCACTTTCAGGTCTCGGAGCCCGAGCAACATATCCTTTGAGCCTTTGGCTCTGCATGGTCATCCTGGGAATTTTCAATGAAGCTTGGTCACGTTCAGTTCCTTGGCTTCAGTCGTTTCACTGAAAAAAAACACACACATTGGGATTGCAATCTATATCTCATATATAGAATTAGATTACAACAACAATATATATAACAAATATATTATACTTTTGTATATCCTATGAATATAGATCTAATGTATAATAATTATACATATACATACCAGGTATAGATAACGACAAGCATCTTGTGACATGTTCCAGTGTGACATTGTGAGATTGCGTGAAATCTGAGGTGACGCAGGATCCAGATATGGATTTGGATTTTTGGTTTTACGACACTTGGCGGCAGTTTGGTAGTCTTTGGTATGTTTTTGATTTTACTTCCTTCCTGGTATAATGTATATTGTATCATATTGTATCTGCATATTTGTGATATTTATTTCAAACAAATGTATCTACAATATGTATATATCTAATATGATATATATATATATATACGTATACATATTTTACATTTTTTGCTGTTTTGCTATATTACACAACGTTCGGACAAGTTTTGTTTCGTTGAATGGTGAAAGGAGACAAGACACAACATCTTCATTTTCACTCTGGGTCTTTGCTGCTGCGAAGTGGCTCAGACATTACCAGCAACGTCGAGCGGACTTTGGAGTTGGTTTTGGCCTATTTGGTGCGATACCACACTGATGCCTGGATGAAAACACTGTGAGTTTAAAACCTGCCAGATTCTTACATACAAAAAGCTGGGTTTTTTATTCCACTTTTTTGTATTGCGATTTATATACGTATTATAGGCATGCTCCAGATATTACTATAACCAGATACATTATAGACATTTTTCGAATACATTTTTCTAAATGTATCTGCTGTAACCTATCCAAAGGCTAACTTGCGTGCCACGTTTTTCAGGATAGGAACTTTGTTGCTCACTGCCAGCTATTCCAATGGGATTTCCTGGAGCTCAAGATTTTGGAGTGGTTCCTACGTGTCCAGGCTGCGTGCTGCAACACGAAACCTGCCAAGTGTGGGGGAATTCTTGATGTTTATAATTTATAATACATATATTATATAATTTACAATTTACTTATTGAAATTCTGGTGACGTGACATATGATGGAGGTGGATCATGATATATATATATATATATTATATATATATATGACTTAGATATTCCGATTCAACTTATGACTTATGACTCAGTAAAACTTCATGTATCAAATCATATATGTTTCACATAATCATACGAAGTCTATGTTCCCAGTCCTGTCCTTCGCATTCTCTCTTAAGGCACCGGTGGCTCTATGGGTCTTGTCCTCTACCTTGGGTCACCAGTCATGCTTGATGCGCATCAGCAGCCACAGAAACTTGGCTTCCCAAAACGAACAGCCGACCCCTCGCTGAAAAGAGGCCATCTCAAAAATAAAGTCATCTTCCAAGGGTCCGCAAATTCAAGGGGCCATTTTCGTTTTCCGGGAAAATTCAAGTCATCATAACTCAGCGAACAGTTCTGAAGTGTCATGATTTTCTTTTTAAACACAGACATCAGATATCAACATGTTGAAAGTTTCCACTCCCAATGTTTGGGAAACAATCATAAGGTTTGCTGCAACTCCTGGGAGATTACACCATGCAGATGTATTTGTTGGCTAATCCAGTGCATGACTTCATCATTCCAAATGGAGATCCGTGCCTTGTCTGCAATCTCTGAATTTTGCTCATTGGCTTGGCATAGTTGGATAGAATTTCTGCTTGGTGTGCGGAAAAAGTCACCTGGAAGATCCTGTAGGATCCTTCTGTATCTCTTCATTTTGGTGACCTCTGTGGCTGTGACTGATTTGATCGAGCAGCCCATGGCGGAGAAGCTCAAGAAGCTGTCAGATCGCATCCAACGTCCAGGCGGTGGATGCCCACAGAGTTTCCTCGTCAGAAATCTGCCTGTCGATTTTCGGTGGGTTTTTGCTCCAGGCCTCCGTGAAGAAGACGGACGCCTGCTCGCGGACGCGTAAAAAGAGTTCGGTTTCAGTGCTTCGTTTTGAGCCAACCTTCAAAGCCATGGATTCCCCGACACATCTCTGCCTTAGCATTCGCCCAGGAGACTTGCATGGTAACATCGATCATCCCTGCTGGTGCAGCCAAGATCTCAAGATTCAACTTTTGTCAACTCTTGTCGCTGTGCTCCAAAGATTCTATTGTACTTTGAGGCCGCATGTCAGCTACTGAATTCACTGGGGCCGCATGAAGATTTACCAGTGTCCAGAGATAAGTAGGTTTGACGCTTGTTCAAGCCGTCAAAGCAAAGCACATTCAAGCTTCAATGTTTTGAAGGTTCAACCTTCATAAACACAACACAAAACACCAGACAATAAAAAGATCATGGAACAAAAATCACTATCAATGAAACGATAGAAGTTTCATGTTTATTTTCATGCCTTTGGAACAATCCAAAAGGTGAATCGAAGGATGCTGTAGGAATTGGCCGTTTCATCCACTAGGGTGGATTTCAAAAAAACTTTGTGAATTTTTCTCTCTGGCAAAGGGTGCAAAATTGCATTGCATCCAATCAGAGACTAGGCGACCAGTCGCCACATTTAACCTTTAGAACTTAGCCAAACGCTCCAAACGGCCGTGGAAATGGCTGTATTTTGGGCCGTGGAATTGGACATCGAAGTTGATGCTCCGTTTTTTTTGGTGATCCAAACTCTGGAGATTCCATTGGGAAGCGCAACCTGGGGACACGAAAAAAGTCGCCTTGACGTGGTGGATGAGCAACTTATTTTTCAACAAGGCCAAGGCAGCTCGGAGAAAGAATTTCTGGATTTTGCTGAGGCTTGGACTGGAATCCACAACAGCAACTTTGCGGAGAAATTGGGAAATTGTTAGGTCACTCAGTCTGAAGCTGGATGATTTCACTGTTTTTTTGGAGTCGGTGGGCCTTTGATTGTGTAAAGATGTTCAAAGTCTAATACTAAAAAGAGGTTGGGCAAGAACCAACATGTGACGAACAACTTAGCCAAATTAATGAAACGAGGGAAAGAAATGTTTGATTGGGATTTTGAGACTTGATCGTCCAGGCCAAAACAAGCCCGGCAGTCTGCGCTCATGCGACCGCAAAGACCACACCAGGATTCGCATTGTAAAGACTCATCGAGGAAGTGGATTGCAAGGTCTTATTGTAGCAATAAAAGACCATTTTTATTTTTGATGTTTTTTGCATGTCTATGTGATGGAATATAGAATGCGATAGAATGAATATAGTTGTATAGTTCCCTTTGCTGGACGATGAATCACAGAGATCTACCTGGTTTCATTGGCACAGTTGGAGCTGTCACGCCAGTGTTTTTGAGACTTTTTGTTTGCCAGCATGCTTTCCCGTGCATTTTTGTTTTTTGTCATGTTTTGCTGCATTGTGGCAGTGCAGCGTGGGCGGCATGGGGCCCCACGGGAACGGCAGACCCAACGCCGCGCTTCGCAGACAAACGCGACACATTTGCAAATTTCCGGGTTGCTTGCCGATGAGGAGCTCTGTACCCCCCCTCTAAGCCTTCCAAGCACCCAAGCAAATGCTAGCATCCAAGCTGGCATCGGGTTGGTGTGGCCATCTTCTCCTCCCTCTGCCTCTCCCTCCGCTTCGCCCCCAAACACACAAGCTGCAGCGGGCAGCAACGAAGCGCAGTGCCAAACAGAGGTGTCAGGCATGTTGAGCTGGCAGCTGTCCGTGCTGCTAGCACAGGAGCAGGAGGAAGGCCTCTCGCCCCCAATACTCTTCGAAGACAGTGCAACCCAGTGCGATATTGAAGCCGATTGAAGCCGATCGAGAGAGCGCTAGAATGACAGAAGAGGACAAGGATGCGTGTTCAAAATAATTGCATCTTCGTTGAACTGCCCCAAGATGGGCGAACAAGGGCTTTGCCTTGAAGTTGGACTGGGTTCGTGATTTCAGTTTGGAAAAGCTGCAGAGAGTGTCTTGGAGTTTTGGAAAGGCTTGTGCATTGTCCGTGATTTGCCAATGTTGGGAGGATGGCACAAAACTGAATGCGTTAAGAGAGAAATGCGGTGAGTGTTTCATTCTGTGTTGTGTTGGCATTAAAAAAAAACTCTGGGTATTTCCGAGCAATGAGACATGCGCCACCAACCCGTTTGATTCATGAGTCAGGCTGAGACTGCCGCGTAGAGCCTCTGGTGGGAAAGACATGGAAAGGCTGCTTTGCCCCATTTAGCTGCAGCTTTCTCCAGCTGTGGCTTTGACGAGTGAAATGTTCGGTGCAACTCAAGTAACACAGAAATCTCTCTTTGACCTTCTGCTGTCAGGTGGTCATTGCCAAGTTCTTGGTTGGAGTGACCGGTCAGTGGTCAGCCCAGCTTTCAAGATGGAAACCGACAGCGCGCAAATCACAGCATTAAAAAAGGAAGCAGTCGGGTTTTGCAGTGTTTCTGTCGTCCGCAATGTAGTGGGAAGATGGATTGTAGTGGAAGGCAGTTGACACATACCGCGGCGAAGGGACCAAATAAAATTATTTGTAAAGAAATGCGCCCCTGCCCCCCACCCAAACAAAAAAGATGATGCACGAATGCTTCTGCAAGTTTTGCTAAGTGGCCTCTTGTGAGAGTTCCTCCGGTAACGTCACGGTCGCAGTGTCCAAGGCATCCTGAAGGAGGATTTGATAAGCGTTGGTTTCATGTTTGTCGCTGTTTTGTCTGCCTGATGATGAAAAGAGAAGTACTTGTACGGAAAGCACAAAGGCAAATGCCTGATGTAACTCATGTAAGTCTTCGTTCAGTTGCTAAGTGGCCTGTTGTGAGGGTTCCTCTAGTAACGCCAAGGTCGCATTGTCCAAGGCATCCTGAAGGAGGATTTGATAAGCGTTGGTTTTATGTTTGTCGCTGTTTTGTCTTCTATCTTATTATTTCCCGAATTTTCTTTCAAGTTTGGGGAGACGAAAGGGAGATTGTATGGGGCGTGGGGGGACAGGCCCGACCCCCCAAGTGTCCCAATCACCTTAAGGGGTGGGCTTCCGGAAGTACCACCCCCATTGGCTAAATCATTGTTTGTTATGGTATCAACCCCGGATTAAATCAACCTGTCTTTTTAAATAGGGGACAAACCCCCAAAAGTGATGATTTGGCCTACAATGGGAACCCTCCATTTAACAAAACAAACGGAACCGGTTGAAATCGGGGTTTTGAACCCCCGATTTAAGCAATGATTTGGGTAAGCCTAACATGAAGGGGTCCCCTCAAATTAATCCTAATGAGACCGGCAAGGGTTTATTATGGTTTATCAATCTGGGGTTAACATGACAGTGCCCATGTTCATTCTTGACAAACACGACAAGATCTGACAAGCTACAAATCCTCTTGCAAACCTCCTTCACAGCATGTTCTTCCATCGGAACTCCCCCCTTGAAATGCCCTTCATTCCCTTCAGCCCTTCCAGCTAAGTCGGCAGCATTGTGTTTGGTGGGAAAACAGTCGAGCCTGAGGGAAAGCCACGTGAACACATTCGGCGTGGCTTGGAAGGCGAATTGAAATCGCGCTTTGAGGCCATGGCTGCACACTGATCTTCAGCATCAGCCTGAAAGAATTCAGCATCACCGACACATCTAACAAACAAGCTTTGAGTGCATGGCTCAAGTGTCCGCCCTGCATACTGGAATGACAAGACCTGCAAAAGGGCGATTCCAGCAGCTTTTTCTGTGGACGACCTCGCTTGGTTCCAATCACCCGACAAACTGAAACAGCTTACTTCCTTACAAGGACAAGCACTGCAAGCACCTCACCTTTTTCACAATCTCTGGAGGAAACCTCCTCCCTGATTGGATCAGGGCAACTCCAGCAGCCATGTAGGACATGTGCTCTTGCAGAGTCTCGTAAAAGGCGTCGAGGATCTGCACAAACAAGGTGAAAGAAACCACTTTTTTGGGGGTAAACGGGTAAACTCAAATAAATACACGGGTTGGACATTTCTAGCAGTCTAGCGTAAGTGTGTATGTGTATATATACATAACCATGTATATAACAAATGTCTAGTCAAGAGTGTTGGAACCCACAGGCAATAGACTCCTAGTGATCCACAGCTGAATGCCCAGCCCTTAATGCTCAGCCCTTTCACGAAAGCATTGATCCGGAATCCATAAACTCAAACCGGAAACGACCAAAACTGACAGATTGTTCTGGATCCTAAAGGAAGCAAGGGCCTCATATGGAAGGACAGCAGCGCGCACGTTTGGCAACTCTGCCACACACTCAATGATCTAGGCCGTGAACCGGGTCAGAAAATCCATCATTGCTTCATTGCTCCCTTCAAAAATGGATCACTGCCGACTCCGACTTCCTTGATCTGGATCGCATGCTCCGGGTAGCGATAGGCAACAACGTCCTGGGAACGTTCATTGCATGAGTCCCGGGCACATGATTTCGCAATCTAAATTTCCTTGAAACCACCTTTTCGATTCGTGACGTCGCTATAATTTGGGTAGATGAGTGGAAGCAAATTCCACAAGCGCATTTCACGCCTCGACTTTGGACTGCACACACTCCCATGCGTACCAAGACTGCGGCATAGTGAGAAAAGGGAAGCTTTCAGAGTTACTGTCAGGGAAAAGGAAACTATACGGCCATGAAAGAAAAGGAAGTACGAGAAGTTTCTAAGTTATAGAAAAGACTGTCTTCCTCAAGGGCAAGTGCTTGAGCTGAAAAAGCTCCCGAGAAGAAATGCGTGACGTAAGAACCTCCACGACAAGGGCTGCACCATGTCGCGGACATCACTCTTCCAAGCGCCAAAGAATTTCTTGGTTGTCTGCCTTTGACCGCAGAGTGAAGAGTGTGAATTTGCATGCAGCAGAGTAGCTGCTCAGTGAAGGGTGCTCCATGAACCGTCTCTCAAACGACATCTTTTGTTGCCGGGGATGTATGCATGTAAAGCAAATACTGTATATACATCACTTCAAAGGAAGCATTTCAAAGCACTATTTCATCTGTCCACCTATCTTGTGTGTCAGAGGTACTGATCATGCATGTCACAGTCAAGGAGTCAAGGCTGCACAACCATGAAGCCGCGAACCAGGACCGCCCAATAGCAGCCATTGGATCTGACATGAAACCAACTGCCTTGCAGTGAGCCTTTATGGACGAAATGAGTGACACAGGTGAAACCTGCCGTGCTGGAACTCACAGGTTCACGGGTTCAACAGGGGGTCTCCAGGAGATGGTGGTTGGCGTTGTTTCATGCTTCAATGCAGTATATGAACAAGTCACCTTTTTCTACAAAGAAAAACATAATATCTATCTGTTGTTCAATCATATTCAATACATCCAAACGTCCAACACCCAAACTTACGTCTGATATTTGATCACCGCATCATGGTCCAAATCCAGGTCTTGAAAATTCTTCAGCAACAATATCCCTGTTGGGTCGAAAGTCTTCAGGAAGTGGCAGATTCTTATGCTGGAACCTTCCATGTCTATCACGGTTTTCCCGAAAGCGATGCGAAGGGTTGTTTGGAAAGACTGGCTGTCATCAAAGACTGCCCAACTTGAAGCCGTCATGAAAGACTATGACCAAAGACTGCCGAACTTATCACTTAAAGACTACCTAACTTAGACTGTCTTCTGAGAAAAGCCCTCTCAAAGTAATCTTCAAAAGTCCAAGTTCTGACAACCCTCTCATCGTTTCGCGCCCCTGGGACGCCAAAACTGTAGTAAAGTGCAAATTTTTAAGCTCGCCGAGCGACCCGTCCGAGCGACCCTTAAGCATTTCGTGCTCGTCGGACGCTCAAAACTGTCGTAAAATGCATTTTTTCAATTTCGCAGGGGTGAGATGCTCAAACTGTGGTAAAAGGAGCATTTTGACCGGGACGAAACCAGGAAGGGGATGGCATGCGCATTTGCGTTGCGTTTTCCAATCGATGATGGTGCTGGCATAGGTTGAAAGGTTTCCTCAGGTTCCCATGGGATGTATATATTTCAAAATCTCAAGCTCGAAAGGAAGAATGACAAATAGACAAACTGACAACTAGATGAGCTCTAGAAAAAAAGAGCTGTTTGACTGTTTAACCATATCAACATCTTTCGCGCAAACTGCTCAAAGGCTATGGCACACTTGAATCCGTATTGGTACGCTTTTTGGCTGAGCATCGGGGCCTGATGTGATCTGTGAGACATCATAGCGAGCTGAACAGGTCGGCTCTTGCAATGTATACATCGGAGAGTTCGCGGCACATCGCCATCGGAGCAAGTTTTCTCACAAATCGTTTCTCTGCTCCTCTCGACTGAGAAGCTTCATTTCTTGGCGAAGCCCACTTGGTCCACCAGTTTCCGACCCATGACCTGCAAGAGCTCAATGCACCATGCAGCTTTCGAAGGAACAGAAACACGATGAAACACGTTACCTGCCTGCCCGTTGTGAAGTTTGCGTGAACTTTCAATTAGATTAAAAATACACAAGACATCACAAGACAGTTGTGCCGATGTGCCTGTCCATGTTCGTTGACGGTGCCCGGCTTGAACCTTGTTGCGGGACAGGGTTCTCTGCACAGCCCAAACCAATTTCCAAAATCCATTCAAACATTAATCTGAAATAAAAAGTTGTGGAATAATTTCTGAAGTTTCCGTTAAGTTCGGCACTTGGATGCCGGGTGAGAAGCAAGCTCTGGAGGAATCTGGCAAACATATCAGGATTAGCAGCTTCGTCTTAGTGTCTGTGTGACTCTCCAAACGATGTTGGACTGTCTTTACCATGTCTACATCGATGCGAATGCTCAACATGCATCGCAGCACAACTTGGTTGGAACTTTTGAGGAAATTCGCCAGATCATAGAAGATCTCCGAGCCCAAATTTCCTCAAGAGAAATGCACGCGCAAGGCTGCGCAACTTCACAATTTCGAGGCAGATGTGCCTTGCTGTGCTAGCCCCTCTGGGGTGAGAATGCGATGGCCAAGCCTCAAAATCGGAAAGTCATGCAGTTTCCAGTTTGAGTTGTCTAAATGCTTTCACAACTTTCAGATGTTACAACTGTGTTCATCCAAAGTCTCTGAAAATGGAGGAGGTCTTTGTCTGCACTGAGACTGAAACCTTTGAGACCTGCTCGACCAGTACGTCTGATGCGGTGAGCGTAGTCCTATACCATTGAGGGGCATTAGAACAAAAATAATTTGTCGTTCGTGCTTGGTACCTATGTCAAAGAAATTTTGGGCGGATGTCGCAAGGAATGATGAATGCCTCGCACTAAAGCAAAGTCTGTCTTTGATGGATCTTTACCTTTGAAGAGATGGGGCCAAAACGAAATTGGAATGGGGCATTGTGCTGCATCAAAGGTACAAATGATATCACATGATGATCATTTACGAGTGAAGCCTCTACAGCAATGCAGAATGTTGAAAGGGTCTTCCCAGGGCTCCCGGATCAAAAAAGAATATTTCGGGATCAAACAAAATCATATTACGAGGGATCAAGCGAAAAAAAATCGGGATCAAGAGATTCTACACACAGACTCCACTGGGTGCGTGTCTTTCCGTTCATGGCCGGATCAAAAAACACGTAGACTTGGGGGGTCTTCCAAAATGAACTGTACACTAAAACTGTTGCCACATTGACGTTTTGAAACGTGGCGAAAATCTGTCTACCAAAATTGTTTGGCTCAATCGACTGAGATTTATTACAACATGATGACAACGGTCAAGCATATGATGACTGAGGCCCCTTCCCCAAGAATTGTACTGTACATGTTGGAGGTACATGCCAGGGGTCAGCAAAGAACTGTCGGGTAAGGTGGCCTGCGGGCTGCCGACTCATGCACTGCAAAGAAGCGCCTCTGGCTTTGCAGCACATGCCATAGCGAGAAACGGTACTGAACAAATGTTTTTAAAGTTCGTCAGCCACACAATTATCCCACGTATGGTCTCAATCTTCATCGTTGACATGTTGACATTTGTTGTACACACGCACATGTACATACGGATCTGCTGTTTGGCAAATGCAAGGGTGCCAGCGCACCTCAGGCACTGACCGAAGTGATTCACCATATTCACATTCTCCATCAGGAAAGCACATGGGACTGGATGTGCTACCGCCTAAGAGGAATCTTCTTTGAAGGCGGGATCGGACTGTTCAGGAATGTTCAACGTTATTCAACCTTCCTGATTCTGCAGATGTGCTTGGCCGTTGGATTCACCATGGTTGGAGAGTTGGATTCACCGCTTTTGGATCGTGCTAGACTTGAAACTTGATATCAAGTCAATGCTTTCAGGCATGTGCAGCTGCATAGCCCGTGACAAAAGCACTCGGCGATGGATGCCAGATGCCAGTGATGTGCTTTAGGGACAATGGGACGCGCGGTCCCATTTTCAGGCATACACATTTTTTTCCGGCAACTAGACACTGTAATTGGAATCTTTGAGGGGAATGCTCCTGGTTGCCGAAAACAGTAGTGTAGTGCAGAAACCGTCACCTGTTTTGGATGGATAGACTAGAGATGGAATAGTGGAAACAACCATGATTTGCTGCCATTTCTTGTTGAAGGCGAAAACTTCGGCAATCGATCAACCTCCGGAGGTTCGACTGGAAAGCCCGCGCTGTAGGGTTGTGGGTCCAACAAAAACGAATCAGCTAATGTTCTTACCCGCCATGGTTGGGGAAAATCGTGTCACCCATTGCAATCACGATTCCAAAGACAAGAATCTAAGAAGGTTCATGTGAAGCCACAACATGCAAACAGTTCACCCACCTAAGCATGTTCAATTGAACCCCAGAGTACTTTTGACTTTCTCATTATCCATCCGCCTCCAGTGGAAGCTTGCAGGATTGCCTGGCCAAGGCAATAGTTTAGATATGTTTAGATGCTGGATGCGATTCATGTCATGCATTCAGAATGACAAATGAGGCTGAAAAAAATGAAAAATGAGCCGGAAATTGGAAATTCCAGAAATCGGAGACGGGAGTGAGCGCGACTTGCAACTTGCGCAACACTGAAACCCAATTTTCAAAATGCTGATTAAATGATCACAAGTCTGGAGGTCAACTTGCAGAATTGGTGAGACTTGTAAAAGTTTTTTGAGCATCAAAGCATTTGGGCTTTGCAAACTTCCAACACTTCCAACACAACCGACCCGGGCTGATGTGGCAAAATTGAAAATATTGCGTGGCAATGCTGCTTTGCAACATGATTTTGCAGCAGCATCCTGATTGGCCGTTGATTCAAATTGAGTTGTTCTGTGCTGTGGGATGTAGATACAAAGTCAGATCTTCTGCTTGTGGCTCAAGTGATTTTGCCCAGATCGCCGTGCGACTCCAATTTATCCAATTTATTGACTTTCTTAAGTCTTAACTTGTAGCCATGGGTGACGAAGAGGTGGCTGCTTTGGTGGTGGACAACGGAAGTGGAATGTGCAAGGCTGGTTTTGCTGGTGATGATGCTCCTCGAGCAGTTTTCCCATCCATTGTCGGCCGACCAAAGATGCCCGGAATTATGGTTGGCATGGACCAAAAGGACAGCTATGTTGGAGATGAAGCCCAGAGCAAGCGAGGTGTGCTGACATTGAAGTACCCCATTNAGTCTGGGCCTACCATCGTCCACCGCAAGTGCTTCTAAGCGCTCCTGAAATGCAGATGTCGACGCATACATTGGATGTGTCCAAAGGTAGGCATGCAGCGTTGTTTCTGTGTCGTAGGGGTTTGCAATGCAAGCCTCATGTTCATGGCTACGATGCTGCGAACTGCTTGGAAGTGCTTTTGTGCATTTCCAATCAAATTCATTCCTTTCGGGGCATAGAGCAGGCTGTGTTGCAGAGGGCTAGGCCCTCAGGTTCACACTTGCACGAGAAGCAAAGTTGAGTGAGGGCTCAGCGAGTCGCAAAAATCAGAGGAGTGAGTCGAAGTGACGGTGTCTTTTGGTCGCTCCGATCCAACACCTGGATGATCCAACGGTGGTTGCTTAGTTGCTTTATCTAATGGTGCATGGCTCAGCTTTGAAGTAAACTGTTTACAAAGATCTTGCCACCATGACTTCTTCGTTTCTCAATCCTGATTGGCTCAAGTGATGTCTAAGACATCGCCGTAGTCGCACCATGTCATGTCAAGTTTCCATCAAATCACTTGGAACAGATGGATGACAGGAATCAACTGGCTGTTTTTGTTGGTCGCACACCTATTTGACTGATATTTCTTGAACTTTTAAGTCTTTGGCAAGCGCTTGCCAAAATGTAGTTCGGATGCAATGAGAGGAGTTTGCTTTTTCGCACTCCTGATTCAAGCTGCTGGGCACAGGCAGGAGACTGCGAAGACTCGTCAATTTTCAGGGACAGGACTCGCAATGTGGCACTTCAAATGAATTTTGAAAGGCCTGCTGAATTGGCATGATCTTGCTGCAGTGTTCACTCAGTGCAGAGAAAGGAATGGTAGAGACATTTTCAATCTTCAAGACATTTTACAAGCCATGAGAATGAGAAGCTGGGTATTTACCAACCTCCCAGTAAGGAGCTTCCAAACATTCAAAGTCTTTGGTCAATTTGACAGCCAGCATCGGCTATTGTTTGTTTCCCCCCAAATGAGTAACAAATGAAGGGCATCACCTTCAAGCACATTCGTCAGTTTGCGATCCCGATGATACGATGAGTTGCTGTTTACGGATAGACTAGTTGTATGTAGCGATGGAACGCTGTCACGGTGGCCATGGCCATTGATTCACAGCAAGGCGTGGCAAGCAAACTTTATGGAACTAAGTCAAACTTTTGCCACATTTTTCTCAGATTGTTCATCCATGGGTTTTTTCTCCGTTGTTTCAATATGTTTCAATTGTTTTTCTTCCAACAAGCGTCTTCCATTGCGATGAAATGCGCTTTCAGGTGTTTTCGTTGTTGTTTTGTTTGTAGACTTGCACGCGAAAAAGGTCCAGTACAAGACACCACCAAGGATGTAGCCACTTGGATTGATTTGAGTGTGATTGGAGGCACTAAATGATGAATCTTGCCATGGCAAATCAGGTCTTACAGCAGGATGCCAGGAGGGCAGAGGCCATGGAGTCTTTTTTAAAGGGAAGTGGCAGATTTGCTTCTTACATAGACCTCATAGAACCATTTTAGCTCCAGAATGCGCAACATTCCTGAATAGGTGGAGGCTCAGTACAAGAAGCTCTGTCAAAGCGTCTCCTGGCCTTGAAAGCTCAAGCATTGTAGCATTGTAGTGTGTTACATTGTTCATGTTTAATGCTTTAGTCATTTCAACGCATTTTGTTTGGTTTGTGATGATTTATTTGATTGCAAATTTCTCATGATTTCTCATGATTTCTTGCACAATCCAGGTACTTGTTTGGGAAGTGGTACCTTGGTACAGCCTTGGAAATCAGTCTCCGTTTCTTCACGTCCATGATCCACGCAGAAACTGAGGTTGGTGGTGGCAAGGATGGTGGTATCATGGTGCGTGAAGGATGCAGTTTGAAGTCTCCTGAGCACCTTGCTTAAAAGAAACAATCTATATATACATCATATAGTACGTAACATCAAAATTCATATACTGAAAAGTTTTTTCTCACATCTTCAAGGTCAGATGTGAACATGTGGAGAACTTTCTTTACCATCTTGACATGTAAAGCCTGTAAAGCTGTAAATCTCAGGCTACGCCAGCGATTGCAAACGGGCTCTCTGGTCCGTGAGCTCGCTGAGAGGGGCGAACGCATCTGTGGCGCCGACGTCGTTTTTCGCGTTGCTTCTGAGATGATAAGTAAGCGAAAGAAGTATGAAATGATATGAAAGCAGTATGTTTGAATTTGGACCTATGAAAATCTCATTAAAAGCACCTCAAGGTCTAAGTCTAGTTTCTCACATGATTTGCCTGACAGGTTTTTCTCCCTTTTTCAATCCAGCGGATTCTGAAGATCAAATATTGCCAGGCTATCAGCTCTTACGAGGCAATGGCCCAGCAGCAGGCTGGGTGAGCATCAAGGCCTGACCAGTGTGCAGATGTTCCAATGAATTGCCACCCATTTTTGTTCCCTTAGCATTTGAGTTTTTGTGTGTTTTTTGATCTTTTAGTTGAAAACCACTGTTTTTTTTGATTTTTTGATGTCTAGGTGAAGAAAACAGAGATGCTGGCGTCTGTCTCAAAGTTGATGGGCCAGCATTCAGATTTGAAAATGGGTTGCGCACCTCTCTGGGGATGGGAATCGAAAAGAATCACAAATATTCAGGAATAGACTTGGAACAAATCGTGAATAGTTCCAGATTCATCAAGTTTTCCAGATTCATCCAAACTTCTCGTAGTTTTAAGATGTTTTTACCCTTACACAAATCATCTTATGTTTCTGGCAGGGCACCTTGCCTTGACTTAGGAAACCGGTCTTGGAACATGAAGTCCAAATGCTGATCAGACGATTGGCAATGCTGCCAGTACCATTGCAGAAGGCCACTTGAAATGGGCTGTGACACTGGTCGATATGTTACATGTTTGTCAGTCTTTTGGCAGACAACATGTTGTTGTATTGTCATAGTTGTATTGTCTTGTCATATTGTCATATTGATGTCAAAATATAGTTCCAACATATCACCGGATGCATGTGGTTGAGGTGCTTTCTTTTCCGGAACTACCTTGCAAGCAAATCACCGCCCCTTGGGTTGAAGCTGGAATGATTCATTTTCTTGGTGTCTGCTGTTTCTCTCTTTCTCTCCTCAAAGTGGTTGGATTTTTTCAGTTGGTTTCTTTCCCTCTGAAGATTCCAAGACTGAAAAGTGTATCTATGAAAGTTATGATTGATGGATCTCTTTCAAAGGGCAAAGATATGACAGAAACAGAGGCAACCACACACGGCAACCAATAGAAGCTTGGTGTCCAGGAGCAAATTTACGAGCCCCGTGTGGGCTGTTTGGATCGCTTAGCCAGAGAGACTGATGGCCAATGGCTGAAACGAGCATTGCTGAAGATACTTGGCTGAATGCTGTTGATAGGAGAGTCCAAGAGTGTCGAAGTGTATGCTGATTTGAATTCACTATTCTAGTTGCTAGTATTTACTATTTGTGTCAGGAAACCACTTGATCCCTCTTCCTTTTCTGGCTTTTCACCGAGAGATGAAGCTTGGCTTGCAACTTTCAATGTCTCCACCAGCAGTGGTTCCAACTCTAAGACCGGATTCAATTTTGTGCCCTCCACTTAGACTTTGATTCAATCAACACTACCTAAGCCTTCAAACAATTTACATCATCTCAGACAGCTTCCAATTGCTGTTTTCCTGGTTCAATTCCGCACTTAACTGTTTGTTCTCGGATTTGGTAGGTTTTCGCACCTCCTTGGGTTTTTGTCCTCGTTTGAAAGCTATACCACCACGTTTGAGGTTTTGTTGCAGACGTTGCTTGCGGATGAAAGTCTTACTCCTCTGCGGAAGTGTTTTCCTCGTTTGGCCTCTGATGGGAGTACGGAATATCTTCCGAGTATGGTCACCTGGTGAAACATGCGGCCCCAGTGAAGCATTCATTCTGGTGTGGGAAATGAACATGTCCCATACAATCTTGTCAATCTTGTTTGAAAACGATGATTTACTGTACCAGATGACAATTTGTTGGTGAAAGAGACTAGAATGAAGGAAGTATCAAAATCGAATCTTTTTGACATTCGCAAGAATCTCACTTTGAGACTTTCCATGAATACCACATGGCAAGCAGCATACTTTCTAAAGCCGCAGTGCTGGTTTCAGGGGCAAAGTGCCTGGATATGAATCGCAACATGTTATCCAGAGATTTCTTTCTTTAAGATCCTTATTCTTGCCAGATCCAATGATCCTTCTTCAAGATCTTAGATCTTGTGAGGACCCAGTGGCAGGGCTGATGCCAGATACGGTTTCAGTGCTGTACTTCCTTGAAGAGAAGGAAACGAAGGATAAACAGCTCAAGTCCTTACGAGGCATCGTTAGATTTGGAGCTCAAGCTACACAATCAATGAGTCGAGGAGAAGCTGAAGAAGATGGCAACTGAATTGAATAATGGAATGATTTGAAGAACATTAAAGTTCGGTGTTTTACTCTTGTATTTCAAGGCAAACCATGAAAGTTCGGTGCACATGAGAACGCCCTTTAGATCATTGGCAAGCTTTTGCTTAGTTGAAGCACGTGGACACGATCTGAGGTGAATTTGCACCTGGTGTTCATGGAGGAGCAGAAGCCATGGTTCTTGCAGATGCTGCGGAGCCTTGCCAGATTCGGGACAATGCTTGGAAATTCCAATCATCGGGGGTTGTGAATTGAATTTTGAGCCATAGTTATTTTGATAGATTAACCATATCAATAGTGGATGCGATTGCAGTGATAGTAGAACAATGATGGATGTAACATTGGTGTAGTGTACATTTTCCTATCTCTACACATTGCTGATGACTTGCTCGATTTCCGTTGTGCCTTTACACTTTCTGCCTTTTGGTTCCTGAAGCAAGGTTTATTTGGCAAGAATTTCGTGGAATGCGAATGCCATGCTGAAGAAGATTAGCTGCCAGTTTCTCCTCCAGATTCGATTGGTGTAAATCTCCAAACGCTCATGTCGCAGAAATTGCAAACGTGGTTATAAACCCACAAGTAGCCATTTTAAAACAATTGTATCTCTAGTAGCCACACATCGTTCATGCCTATTTTGTGAGGTTCAGCAAACCTTGTCCGTGCTTCCAGTCATTGGAGATCTCTGTGACTATGGGTGCCTTGTCATTTGTAGAAATGCCGGCTGTTGCGTGCTGCATGCATGTGGATGCCTATAGCTGTCCAGCTTCATGATGTCAATCCAAGCTGAGGTTTTGAAGAGGATCTTCGATATGGCGCTGGACTCCTCACTGCCAAAGTCAATTTGAAGCTTGTTTGATTTGCTTGTGTTTTCCGAGAATGTGCTTCTGGAAACTAACAATGCTTCGTACTCTATACAATCCAAACAGCAACACAGGGGCAGCGAAGGACATGTGACATTCCAAGCGAGTGTATCCTTCCCAAATCACAGGGACATGACATGGTGGAGCATCACTTGCCACATCGCAACGTCTCCGGCTAGAGACCATTTCTCGTAACACAAGATCGAGCAGGTCTATAGAGTTGCCCGGTAGTCATCAGTCACCAAAATCACTTCCAGCTATTTCGGTTTCGTTCTGAAGGCAGGCTAGTTTGCCAGATCTGGTTTTACCCATGTTTACAAAAACTCCAGCTCTCCGAAAAGTCTGCGGTTTCTCGAAGATTGGTCTCGTCTTTCCTTGTTCTGATTCTAAATCTTGTGCTTTCAGCCGAAGCGCATCGTTTACATGTGGACCTCAGAGTCAAATCGGAGGCCAAGTCGTGGTTATTCAGCCATGAGTGTCGGCAGAAAAAACAACTACATGATTCATGATTTCATGCCGTTTCACATCTTTAATCGTTTGGTTCATCTGGAGGCATGGTGCCATGAACTACCTGATTTTTTTGCCATGTCCTTGTTGTGGGGTTTAAGGAAACAAGACAAGAACCTCATCTCTTTTGCGGAGGCCGGGCCAAAAACAATTAATGAAGTACTTTGAAAAGAATTCTGATTTCCCCAAGAAAAATGAAAAAATCAATCCAAAAAGACCCATTCTGCAGGTGCAATTGGTTTCGTTTCCCAACAAACCTATGCGATGCCCGGCAGCTCTCCTGCACAAATCGGCGACATGGCATTCCTTGACACTGTGTTTTTTTGTCAACGAGGCCAATTTGCCCCCAAAGTGTACTCTGGCGCCACCAGGCTCGAAGTGTCAAGCAGCTGTTTGGTTGTGCAAAGTTAGTTTATTAGTTACTAAGTTGGGCACTGTGTTTTTCGATGTATAATTTGCCTCGAATTGCTGAAAATCTTCATTTTATCCAGTAACAGGTGTGGATTGGGTTCCACCTGAACTGGCCCAGTCACGCCTACCACTGCCAGCAAAGCTCCAACCCTATAATCAAGAAGAGCAACTTGGCAGAGCCTTCTGAGGCAATGATTGGAGTGGAAGAAGACGGAGAAGTGAATAGCATGAAAATGATGATGATGATGATGATGATGATGATGATGATGATGATGATGATGATGATCATTGACACACAACCACGATTTGCACAGTGTTTTGCACACACCGACACACACAAATAGTTTGTTCAGATGTTTTAGTTTTTAATAAAGGATTTCACTAAAGGTCATTTGTGTGCAAGCTGAATGAGGTACATGACGGCCGCCTTCAAGTTGCCTTGTATGCGCTTTCCGAAGAGTTGTGCTGCAGTGGAGGAGCTGGGCCGCGAGGAACAGGAACGGCAACGAGGACGTTTGAAGCACCTTTGCGACAGCATTTCCAACCACAAAAAAATGTTGATTCAAAAAACACAATTTTTAATTCGACATCTTGTATCTGAAGAATTGAGAAAGTTTAAAGCCCAGGCATGTGCGTGCCAACCGCCCGGTGCGTGGCGGAGAGATGCGGAATGATTTGTGTTTCCCTGGAGGCCAGGCCTCCCTGAGTTGGCTAACTCTATAACTTGTTTTGCTCCACTTAGAGACTTGTTTATATTTACTAGAATCTTCCCTCATATGATAAATGAGAAAAGCATACAGTCCATAACATAAAAGCAAAACACTTTCCGAATCTGATGGGAATAGAACAGTGTGATAGGAAACCTCTCCAACAACAATCAATGTTTTTGTAAGGTTTGACGCCTGCTGCCATCAGCTTCGAAAAGCAACTTGGCAATCGAGAATCACCGAGATCATGGATACCAAACCGTAGATCTTAGGCTGATGAAGGGACCGGAAGGATGCTAGGGCCATTGAAGGGAAAGATGCTGTGTCGTCAGAACCAGCACAGATTTGAAGTCTCAAATAGTTGCTGTTGATTTGTGTTGACCTGCTGTGAACACTTGAAGCGCTTAGGTACTTCGAGAAGGTTGCTCGGACATTTAGAATGATCACACGTATTAGCTTCGGTGAAATGCAAAAAGATTCAATCAGGATATTTTGGCCAAATGGAATGCCCTTCCATGTCTCTTCATTTCTCTTCCAATGCTTTTGCAAGTCTTCAAGATTCTCTTCCAAGCAACTTCAAGAACCAAGGCAGTCAATGGAATCCTTTTTGCAGCTTGGCCCTGTTTCATCACCAAATTCTCATGAATTCATGAAATCGTATGAGTTCATATATGAAATCCTGTGAGTTCATATATGAAATCCTGTGAGTTCATATGTCATTCTCAGTGACATTTTCAAGTCGTTCCAAGATGTTCGATCTTCCGAGGATGGAATCCTAAAGTTGGGTCCACAAGCAACGGATGCACTTTTCCTGAAAGATGGGTACTTTGTCCTGAAATTCTGGAGTTTCGGTCAAATATCCAGGAAGGCGTTGCTAAGATATGTTGATGTTTTACATGTGTTTTTTCACTATGTTTTCCAACATGTCGATGTTTCTACCGGTTGAAAGTTGTGAAGAGTGGACTTTTTCTGAACAGCTGCACTGTACTCTTATGTTTAACATGCTTGGCCAAGGCAGAACGTTCTGGATGGAAGTATATCCATGGTACTTCGACCTTTTGAAGATTTTGAACCTTTCGATGTGTTTGTTTGGTCGCATCGATCGCTTGCAACTTGTTTCCTGCTTTTTAGACAACATTCTCTGAAAGTTTTGTTTCATGTCTTAATCTGGATCAGGTTGCTCATTGTGGCATGGCCCTTGCAGCACTGGATGACCACTTGGCGCATTTGCCACGGTGTGATGGGCGAGATTCTGGGATCTACAATTCAAACTCTCAAAGACGGAAACGAACAGACATGGTGCAACACTGTTTTTTGGCAGATCTTGTAAACAAGGAAAACAGAAGTGTCAAACGCCACAAATCATATAATTAACATACGCATATGTGTATTGTATACGCACATACATGAGAAATATATTGTATGTGCAATGCTTATATGACACATTAATATTTCTCTGGGCCCAAGCAGGAGGGCAAGGGGACAGTCCAATCTGAACTGTGCCAATCTTTGTATTTTGCATGGGCTGTTTTGCTCGAGGAAAAGACGTCCATCACATGGAAATTGGAGCTTGAGTTGAATGCCTTATTGCCCATTGGACAGGTGACTTGGGCACCAACAGTGTCACAATTTGAATCTTTGAATCAACGGAGAAATCGCATTGGCATGATTTCTTTGTTGACTGGATTTCAGGAGCTGGACTTTGAATGCTTCTGTCCTTTCAAGCAGACAGGTTTGTGCCTCAGAGCTCTTTGTAGATGTCATGAAATTTCCCAAACATAAACAAGGCATACAGCCAACGAACAGACAAACATAATCCAAAAGATACAGCAAATTCTTCAAGAAGCTTCATTGGACTTTGGTCACTTCAGGACCAGTTGGCAATCATGTTACCGGCGAGATCCGGTATGAGAACCAGATTTTAGCATTGCTAAGTGCGATCATCACTTCAGGAGATAAATCAGAGGTCTTAGACAACCAAACAGACAAAGCCAACAACTGAATCCCTTTACTGCAAAGTGCAGTCAAAGATTGGGGATTTCAGTCGCTGGTAGAAACACTTCTGGAAGTGGAAGCAGCTCTGAAAATTGCAACATTGCATCTTCCCTGCAATCGATTGGAAAAAGGAAGGTGACATCGAGACCATTCGGACAGTTTGTTGAAGGATCTTGAAACCAGTGGGAGGACTTCATAATATTCGTATTCGTGGAGTCTGGAGAATGAGTGCGTTTCTGGTCCACAAGATGGACCCTGCATGATTCAAGAAACATAATATGTACCAATGTTACACCAATTACTCGACTAAATGTGTACACCAACCATGATTTCCATGTTCCAATTGATGCTATTTCAGGGATGTTTGGGTTCCTTTGATTGAATTTCCAGGCCTATGGTCAATGGTGTCAGCTGTGGCCATCAATTTGGAAGCCCTAGTGATCCCTTGGAGGTCAGCACGCTCACAACATCCCCAGCACCCTGGGCCACCGGGATTGGTTGCAGGTACCCGACCTCGAGGATTATTGGGGAGCTCACCGCATTGTAACCTGTGATGCTCCAGCCTGAAGCTTGGCATGTTTGTTCAAGATTCATTCTGATTCTACATCAATCAGACAGACCTCTTGTGTTATCCAAGATAACCATCCGGTTGGTTCAAAGCAGACGATACCGGGCAAAGGGGACCATCTTCCTTTTCCTGGACTTTAAGGTCTTTTGGGTGAATTTCAGTGTGTCTGGAAACGTGAAGCGCTTTCTGGATATCAGCGCAGGCAGTGATGAAGTTTTCAGCTCCGTCGCAATGTTTTCGTAGTTTCTCTGTTGATGTTGCAGGTTCACTTCATCCTCAATCATCCTTTGGTATCAAACTCAACGTGTCGCTTAACCAACAGGTTTTTTTTATCTCAAGTTGGCAAAAGCACATCTCCCTTTTTTGAAACACATGTCCCGTTTCCGATTCCCATGTCCGAGGCTCCGAACGGCTCTGGGGTTTGCGCGTGGATGCGTGAAGCTGTCATGCTTTCAAACGCAAAATGCAGTCGTTGACCTTTCACGGAATCGAACTGCTGAACACTGCTGAACAGCTGGATGAATGGATGAAGCATGAAGCCTATTAAGACAAGTAGCTTGATCATGTTGAAGTTCCACCACTCACATTGCAAGGCTGGTGTTGGCACCAGATCTGCCAATTCTGGATCTGTCTTCTCTCGAAATTGATGTTCCGGCAGTGGCAGGCCTTTCTATGTGAATTGATTCACAGGAAATGCAAACAACATTTGCTCTAAGGCTAACTGTAGTGTGCTAGATGTCTTGACATTGTGAAAGGATTGGCTGTGAAGCTTTCATAAGTCGTTTTCGGAGAAACGTTAGAAAATGAAAGATGAAGATATCTTTACCATTTCCCTTCTATTGTGTTCCCCCAGTTATGGGCGGTGATCAGTGGCTATGGGTAGGTAATCATGGTGTCCTCCTGCAATCTACTGATGATGCCTCCACCTGTCGACATGCAGAGACAGGGTTTTGACCTCGGATATTTCGGTTCACAGCGGTCAAATTGCCATTGCCGTGGTGCCACGCCATGCCAGGTTGAATGTCAAGGTATCTCAGGGCCTGTGTGGCTACTTTGATAACTTTGGTTCCTGGGGGGTCAAGAACTTAGCCCGAAAAAGTCAATTTTAGTGCAATCACCTGTTCCTTATCTTCAAATATCTTCAGATCTTCACAGATCGGATTTGTTGGAAGTGGAAAAGATGTGTTGAAAGTGAACGCTCCCTGGAAGAACTTGAGGTCTATAGCTCAGTGCTCTTGGACCGGTCAGGTTTCTTAGAGTCGCAGATGCGACTTTTTGTAAAATTCTATGCTTGGGAGACTTATCAACTACATGACGTGTTCCTCAGTCTTTGAACCGTCCTTGCAGGTTGTGTTTTCTTTAAACAAAATCTCCAAGGCATGTGGAAGTCATGTCTGCTGGACTTGTTGCGTTTTGGCTTCGTGGTCTTCAAACGGGGAAGTTTTGGGTCTTCAAACTCAGACCGCCTCGGTGTCGCAGCGGAACCCGTTTCGTCCGGTCATGTGGTCGAAGTGAAGGTGATGCTTGGAGCCGCGGGACCTGAAACGGAGGCGGTGGAGTGATGTCAGTGCAAAGCGTCTGAGTCATGATATCAGGATATTATCGTAATCATATTGTTGTTTTTTTCTAAACTGATATACGTACAGTCATAGCATGAAATTCAAGTGTGCACACTGTGCTGCGTTTCATCTAACCCAGCTGAAACAATACACTTGGTGCGTTGCTTTTACCACCAGGACCTGATTGGAAGCAGGCGAATTCCCAAGGCTTCCTGTGAGGATTGTGGTCGCATTGATCCCAGCAGGCGCTGTGGAATGAAACATCGATGCAACCTGGCAGTTGATCGAAAAAAGGATGTTGTATGTTGAGTATGATGAAACGTTGCAGGCCTGGGGATGCTTTCTCGGGGCAAGCAGACTTCTGGGAGCTCTGGACACCTGCAGGGTGAGCCACCGTCCGAGAGGGTTGAGAGTGTGTCATATTTCAGAATGTGATATCAAACGATATCATATCAATACAGGTCAACCACCTTAAATCGGTTCCAATCTTTAGATTTTAGGTATCTTTAGCATCCTTGAGTCACTAGAGGAAGGGCACAGAGCAGATCCAGTTTGGGAATAGCACAACGCATCACAACGCTATGTATTGAAAGTTCAGTTGGACAAAACGCTTTTGGGACTCTGCGCCAGGGAAGGCCTTCCTTTGGTGAAGCCCTGTGCAGGTTCCGTTTCCAGACACGGGAAGTTCAACTGAATGGAATCGTTGGAAATGTTGGAAGCCAGGCAGGCCTTCAAGAGAGTCCTACTGCACGCTTCAAAGCTTCGAACTTAACGTGAGTTCATGAAGATGTTTTTCAAAATGCAGAAGTCAAGCAAACAATTACAATATGTTTATGCTAATATATACATTAGCATGTATATATGTGTATTGCACAAAGATACGGACTGTACCATGTGACATCATAATGAACGAGGTATTGTACAAGCGCAAGTGTACAAGCGTAATATAGTCGTTGTATCATTTATACATATTACATCTCATAATTCAGGTGCTAGACAGTAGCGTCATGCTTGGAGGAGGGATCTTGAAACGAGAAAGTTTGTTTGGAGCTCATTACGGTGTTTGGCCAAGGCACAACAACTTCCACAACTACAACCACAACCACAACAACCACTGCAGCCTCCACGACGACACTTTCAGGCGCTCAAGACCAGCAGAAAATATGTAAACAGTTTTGTAACCGACCACTGAGAAGAAACTTAAGATGTGCCCTACAGCAACCTGTATTGAATCAAACATAATGTTGAGATCTGAAGTTTGACGGCACTCGAAGCAAGTGTGAGTATTGCAGTTGGGACGATGGAGATTCAGCATGGATGTTTGTTTCACCAGCCACTTTTTTGCATGGCCAGATTGACCACAGGTTATCACATCACATCATATCACATATCTCTCTCTATATATATATATATATAATCATATCGATCTAATAACCACAAGGTAACTCTAGGAAAAAAACAAAATGCTGACGAAAAAGATCCAGGATCAGAGACCGCAACGACAACAAGGCCCACTCCATCTCATCGTGGCATTCCAAATTGAAAACTTAGCTTGCGACAGGTTACGTTGACATAAGCTTGCTATACAGATACTGACATCACCTCATGGTTTGAGCATCGACCCACGCTTTGAGAATGTTATCCCTGTTCAAATTCTCTAAATATGGCGCCATGTTTGCGTGCCGTTCTGCCCTGCAGTTCGAACGAAGTTTTCGACACTTCTACCTCTACTTCTTCCTCAACTGCCACTGCCGCATCCAGCAACTTGCATGACGATTTTGGGAAGTCTCGTATCCTGTTTTTGGAACTTTGATCTTTTATATGGCCGGCGAGGCGAGGCATAGTTTTTCAACATGAAACAACATTTGTGCATTATGATGAGTGACGTTTTTTTTGGTTGAGGCAGCATAGGTAGCCAAACGACCACAACTTCAACTTCTACCTCCACGACTACAACTTCAACCTTGTTGCCTCTCTCGACTACACAGGCCCTGCTCCAAAATCATGGCCTCTTATCGCTTTGATCAGCCATTTGCATTGTTGAGGTCACAACATTGGGCAAGATTGCTGGCATGGGTTGTGGAACAGCAGCAGCTTGGCAAATGCTTCGTGATCATTGTCGTTTCTTTGGAGAAGTTTTTCGTTGTCAGGATGTCTTCAGCAGCAAGTCGACTAATCTGCAGCTGATTTTGGGCGATTCAGGACTGTACCTTTCGACGTGCACAAGAAGCTTCCATGCTGCGCATGCAGCAAGGAATGAACATCGAGTAACTTGTCTCATGGATCAACTGCCATTGCCCGCAAACATGGATGCATGTGAATCTGTGACTAGTCTGTTTGTGCAATTTATTTGCCAAGACTCTTTCAGGTATGTTTGTGACCCTGCAGTTGACTTTGTCCGCGGCATGATCCCTCATCACCAGGCAGGATCTTTGTAAGCTTTCCAATCTACTCAAAAGATCTGCAGATTTCCCAGATTCCTGAAATTCCAATTGCGATGACACGAATTGCCTCGTTTCTCGACCCATAGGGTGCAGTGGACATGTGTGTCGCTGTGGATGGAGTGCAATCCTGGATGGAGGCAAAGGACATAGCATGGTGGAAACCATTTTTAGCTTCCAATTTTTCTTGCAAAAATCTTCCAATGATCAGACATGTGAATGGCAAAAATGGCAAATGACTAAGATTTCCAAAACACTTCTGGATGATACTGAGAAATCTATGTTAGATTGCATCATTCCCTACTCGCTTGACAAATTTGATAAGTTGTTGCTTATACTTGTACCAATTTCGCCACAGAGGTTGGAGTAGTCCACTTTTGCAACCACGTGGCCTTGGACCAAAACTGGGAGGCACGTTTTCTCGGAGATTTCGCTTGAAATAACTTCACATCTTTCTGACAACAGGGATTTTGGCATCGACTCAGGTGAGGGGTATGCGTCAGTGGCTGCAGGAACGGAATCTCAATGAAAAGAAGGCCTGGCGTCTTCGAGTTCATATTCCCAACCGTGCGGTGAAGGTGTTTGACCTGGTGCCAAGGCGTGCAATGGCGATTGCAATCTTGGATGTGAGACGGCACAAGCTTTTGAGGCAGCAAACAACAAGATGCATAAGGCCAGATTGAGAACAGATGACTTTGCCCAGGAAACACATGGAAAACTTCATGCCGAAACATGCTGACAAATGATGATGACTATGGTTCCACTCTTTTTTGGGCTCAATGATGCTGCCAGATTCGATGAGTTCACTGTAATTCCACGTGTTTTTTTCACACATTACTGTATGTGTTTATAAGTGTTTTATGTTGGGCACTGAAATGTTGGGACCGTATTTGGCATGTCCACTGAGCATGGGAGGCAATGATGATCAACTACACCTGTCGTGTTGAGGAGGTACCGATCTTGACAAACCTTCCTAGGTTGTAACCTTGCAACGGTTGCAGTAGCAGCCTGTTTGGGAGAAAAGCATAGAACAAACAAATTCCGGAAATGATCAGAATTGATCACCATGATTTTGAACATTTGCAAATCTGACAGTCTTCCAGGACTTTATCCAAGCAATGCTTCCACATCATCAGGCAAAGTGACTGCAGCCTACCAACGTTGATGTAACACCATGTACCCATGTACCACCAACACACCAACAGTCCATCAACGGAGAATTGCTGTGCACGGCCGTGCAGCGTGCTGTGTCAGGGGGCTGTGGACATGTGTGCAGTTCTTCTAACATCGACCTCAGACTCGAGCCTTGGTTGCACGGTGCTTGTTTTGGGGTTGTTAGTTCCAGTCATTTTTGAAAGTCTGAATTTTGACAGAATGTGTACATGGGTAGATTCGTTTTTTTCGTTCTTTGATACTGTATGTTTCAAAATCGCCATTTGGAGCTGTGTTTTACACTTGGCAGATCTTCCAATAGGGATCGGTTCCCGCCAAATCCGTGTTGTTTCTGCAAAAAGCATCGTTATGGAAGGTATCTTCTCTCCCTTTGTCTTGGCCTCAGCCATTTGAGCCGACTCGTTTCCATGATTTTTGATGAACCTTGTTAGCCGTTCCATTCCCGATCGGGGAAACTAAGGCACGAACATCACCAGACTCCAGACAGCTGAAATGTCATGGATGCAGGAGCTGTGAATGTTTTGGTTGAAGATTGTCATGGAATCAATTTCTGTAGGATTCACACAGGGCAAAAGTCACAGCTACTCTCTCAGGAGTGGCTGAATTTCAAGGCCAAGTTCGGTGGATGGAAAGGTTTTCGACTACTGGTACCATGTTGTATTACGATCTATGAGATTTGAGGTTCCAGTTGTATTATCCCAAACTAGTAGCTAATCATATAGTGAATATAGTTGAATATAGGGACTTTTTTTGAAAAAAGTGGATTGCAGGCCTTACCTGTTGGTGCCAGTTGCAGCACGGCCATTGCTCAGACGTATTGCGCAGTCTTCGACTCAGATTTTTCACGAAGGATCAAGAAGGATGAACAATGAAAACACACCAGAAGTCATAATTTTCAGGAATGGAATTCACACATGACAAGAACCAACATGTTTGCGTGGAAAGGAAGTTGAACATGCCAATTTGCAAGGATCTGATGCCGATCACCGATGTTTGTCATGCGTCTTGCCAGCACATATTTTTTCAGCTTCAAGGAGCAGTCAGCAGTTCTAGCATCAAAAAACGAGCAAGTTTCTCTTTTTGGTTTTGAAGAGCATCTGGAAACTCCAGACAAACGCATATAAACACTATAACACTTGTGATGCTCTTAGGACATGGGAGGTGATGGTCTTTGTGACTGTGCAACCCTCACGGATTCCTGCAGCAAAACTGCTACTGCAGGTAGCAGGCCATAGCCTTGGACAAAAAGACACAAATATCCGCAGATTAGCTGAAGATACTGAGCTGAACTGTATGATTTCCATTGATTTCCTTCAAACATGGAAAGTGATTGTCCCGTACGTTCACCAGGCGTTTTGCAGTGAGTTTCTTGGCTGAGTTTGTCAAGAACTTTTGTATTCTATTCCCAGTGTAACTATGCGCTTCCAAGTTGCAGATCATTTTGGCATTGCAATGATATCAACCTACAAGATTATCCGACATGGAAAAACATATGTTTGCTTGCCTTTAGACCCTCATTAATCATATTAGTTGACTAATTCATTATCTTCATGAATGCATCTCTTTCTTGTTTTGATTTTTCTTGAAACGAAACCAAGTCTACTGCAGGCACAGTATGTCGTCAGAGCTGTGGCTTGTGTGACGTGGAGGCCCGAAAATAGGATCAAACAAGTCAAGTTCAGAAGCACGGTGAAGCACGGTGAGGTGAACAGTGTCGAAACTTTAGAAATGTCTGCTGTTGGTTTTTTCATTCGGTATTTCTATGTCTTTTAGGATTGTTTGATTTTTACCTGCATGCTTCCTCCCTGTGAAAACAGACAAGCTTATGAACAGTTCTGGCCAGTCGGCTGCTGATATTGTGGTGGAGCTTTTGCGCTTGGAGCCTGTGACAGAGGCATCAGTTGAGAAGAATTTTGGAAGAGATGATAATGATGACACAACGGATGACTCGGAAGAGCAGGAATGTATAATATGTAATATATGTAGACGTAATATCTATAATATTGTATAATGTTCTCATTTTAAAGAATGGATTACATCAAACAATACCTCCACACTCCACGCCTTGGATTCCCTTGAGAGGCATCGACGACCAGCAACATCAGCTGGCCGGACTTTCGTATTTCGACCAGCCAAAGGCGATGTCAAAGGGCATGAAACGAAGATTGGAAGGGAAGCTACAGAAACAACAAAACACGTACGACGTAGGATATTTTCAAAATGCTGAGCCAGGTGCAGAGGTTGCTTTGCCTCAAACTGGACGGTCTAAGAGGTGATAGAGAGGTGATAGAGAGGTGAAGAAGAGGTAGAACTTGTTGTGCTCTTTCAAGACAGCGGCACTATGCTGTTTCTGCCACAGGCCCAAGATTGCAGTGGCCTCTGGCGCGGAGGCATTTCTACTAGGTTGGTTCCATTTGATAATGCAGCCTGGCAAAAACAACAAAGAATTGGGATCAGAATGGCTCCTTGGGATTGCCAAGCCATGGCGTGAAACTCAGGTTGATATTCTGCTGAGCCTTGCGCGATGCAAGAAATCGTGAATTTTTAAAGTCGTTGGCTAACCTTCGACTTGAAATCTCTATAACCTTTGGCCGTTGCTGATAGGAGATTGGCACACATAGGTGATGCGGTGAAAAAGCGCCTGCATCGTAGCTAGGTACAAATCTCCATGTTGAGTTCTCAGGGTCTCACATTGATTTCTTGCCGCGTGCAAGTAAGTCTGAAATGCGTCGCAAAATGGTGGGCCAACCTAATCCAAGAGCCTTGAATCTCCCAACTTGGAAATGGTCGTTGCAGCCAAGTGGTTTCGGTGCTTGGGGATTTCATACCTGAGAAAGGTTTTTTTAAACAGTGGGTGCACATCCGTGTTGAGATGTGTTGAGAACATGGTAAGAAAGCGGTGGGGTGCGAATCTTTTCACCTGAAATTGAAGGCTTTCTGCGGTTGATCCGATCCATGCGTGTAGCAAAACTATGCAAAATTCTGAACCACGATTCACTGTCCAACCTGCCGACCTGCCGACCTGGATCCTGTTCCCACGTTCTTCGAAGATCTTGTCACACTTGGCTTTGAGAATCCAAGTTCTTTTGATGAAAAATACAATTGCTCATCGAAACAAAAAAATTGAATCAAACCATCTCAACTCACCCAGGCCTTGACGCTCGGATTCAAATCTCAACACAATATCAATATCATCAAAATTTCTTCACTCTTCAACCATTCAAGTCCCCCAAGTCGTGTCCTTTCTCTTTCTGTTTGGACTTTTCTTACCCACTCAATTCTTGGTCAACCTGGATGTTGCCCAGGAAGGCGCAAGAATTTGAGGGTTTCTAACCACGAGGGAGCGCAAACGCATAGGAGTTTTTGGATGATTTCTTGCAACTGGAAAATTGGGCCAAATTTTGATGAACAACTCACAGCAACACTTGGGAATTCTCAAATCACATTAGCCCCTATGCCACTCCAGTGTGTGAGATATTGTTGCGCGGATTTTGTGGCTCGAAGGTGGGACCCGCCAGAAAAGTCCTAGCAGTCCTAGCAGTTCGCAGATTTCTCTCAAGATGCGATGGAGTTTGAGTTTGTTGCTTTCCTTGCTTTGCAGCACAAGCCTCTAGACAACATTGGTTTGGGGCGAAATGGACTCTTTTTTCCGACAATTTTCACAGGAGGGAAGTGATAACAAGCCAAAGATGAAAAGCAAGTTCGCTGTTTTGAAAGGATCGGGCCTCTGTATCACTGCTGTTCTTGAGCGAGATTGCTGTTTCCATGATAAGCATCGACCATATGCCATTCATTTAGAAAAACAAATTCATTCAGGTAGGTGGCTTCAAATCTTACCAGACCAGCTCTTAAAATTCAATGGACGACGGGCGTAGTGGGGGATATACCTCAATACAACTCCTCTTTGGATGCTTGAAAGGTGGAACATTTTGAACACTTGAGGTCTGTTTGCAGAGAGGCTGTCTCGTCACGCGGGGTTGGCAACGCTCGAACGAAGCATTGAGGGCACAGAGAGATCCCGTGGCACGGTAGCATCCAGAGCTAAAGTGAGAGGTTGGACATGCTGTCCGTGTCTGTGTGTGGTAGTTTGTACATTACACTCGAGTTGGCCCATGCGCACGTGCAATCAAATTATGAGAAAGGAAATTGGAATCTGATTCCCGTCGGAGGTTTGCAAGTTTTTGATCCCGATCAGTTCAGAACTTCCGGAATTTAGTCGTCAAGAAGGTAGCTTTATCCAATTCTTTAGAACAGCAAGACAAATATTTCAGGGGAATTTGTGCTTCGCAAATGCCACAACATGCCACAACATGGGCGTCTTGAGGAATTTTGGATGAAGCTGACGATTCACCGTGTTCTCAGCAGGAAGAAACTCTCCGGACGGTTTTGACAAGTCTTGGAGTTCCCGATGACGATCTGTGGAATGTGCGAAATCCTGATGGAGTGAAATGGATGCTTGGCTCAGAAACGTTTTTTTTGCAGAAGTGCCATTTTCAGACCAACATCAAACGTCATCGGTGAAGTTCGACATATTCTATTTCAATGCATCTTCTGCATTTCCCATGGCAAAACCTAAAAAGTATCAAGGAGGATCAAAAGGGCAACAATGGCATATGGCATACCCACTTTGTCAGTCATATTGGTGGCACAAACCCATGTTGCCTCGTGGGCAAATGGCTTTTAGGGCTTTTAGCTTATTGTAAATTTATGTAAATTTTGGGGAGGAACGAACCCGTGCAAAAAGGTTTTCTTCTTGGCTCTTGTTCGAATAGAGAACAGGTTGAGTGCGAAAGGCCCAAACAAAATGATGAAAAACGCATTTGTACCCGGTGTCCCGTAAAACTGCGCAAATTGCGACAGCTTGAGACCAAAAGATCAGAAGATCAACAGAACCGGATGGAACGTGCTGAAGCGAAGCAGTGGTCACATGGTGGCTCACATCGCATCGCGGTTGCGTGCACCCAGAAAGCAAAAAAGTGACAGCAAGACTTTTTAGAAGCAGCTGGAAATGTTATAGCACTTTAGCTTTGAGTACTTTCATAATAAATCTACCTGCACACCATCGAGGACCCTTCTTTGCAGTGTAGCACTCCTCAAGCTTGTGAAATGGAGTTTTTTCGGTGTTGAACCACAAATAGGAGAACTAAGTGGTCAGCCCCTTGAAAATTTCCCACAACGACCGACAATGCCACAAATTCTGCGATTTGACAAATATGTGTTGTGCGTCGCTTCGAGCCATCCTTTTTTGCCCAGGAAGGGATGCGACGTCACAAGGATCAACTTCGGAATCTTCCGCCATGATCTCCACGGTTCCTTGGCCAAGGAGTTCAGTGAGCTCCGTGCCTTGGAAAAGCTCGACCTGCGTGACAACAACATCACGGGCGACCTGCACGTCCTCAAGCAGAACACCCTGTTGAGAGATCTTGACCTGGACAACACCCGAATTTCGGGAGACTTGCAGAGTTTGGCGAAAGCCACGAAGTTGGAGCGCCTCTACCTACGAGGAACACAGGTCTACGGAGATGTTGTGGCTCTGTCCAATGCCAAAGATTTGCGGCGCCTGCATCTGACAGAGACAAAGGTCCACGGAGATGTTGTGGCTCTGAAAAATGCCAAGGGTTTGTGGATTTTGGACCTGGCAGAGACAAGGGTTCATGGAGATTTGGCTTCGCTTGCAAATCTCACAAAGTTGGAGAATTTGCAGCTGTCCAACACCAAAGTCTCCGGCGATCTGTCCGCCATGTTACACTGGGAAAAATCGAACGCCTGGGCCTTTCGGGCACCAAAGTCAGCGGTCATCCAACGGAAGACTTCAAAGATTGCTGCAAAAATCTCTGGACTTTGGAGTTGGCATGGACGAATGTTCGCATTATGGATGGCTTCTTTGAGGACTTCGAGCCACACAATGAAAGCACCCATGAGTGGATTTGTCCCTTTCCGGCCTTGACGTCGTTCAACATCACCGGAAACTCATTGAACATCACAGTGCGGAAGCTGTTCAAACCCTTCTTCGGATGCTCAATGCTGCGAGCCTTTGGAGCTGCGGCCTGCAGCTTGACAGGGAAATTGCCAGTGATGAGAGCCTTTCCTTTGGGCCGAGTCCTGCAGTTGTTGGATTTATCTTCCAACAATGTCACCAAAGTGGAAGCTTTACCTCGTAATGTTCGGCATCTGATGTTGAGAGAAAATCCATCTCTCAGCTTTGAAGAGGATGTGGTGAAGATGGCCACGCAGGAATTTGTGTCAGTGGACCTTCGGAATGCCACTTTTGCTGATCCAAGGGACACTAAACTAACTTCAGACTTAACATTCTTGTGATTTGAGCATTTGGGCACTGTTTGTTATGTTCGTTTGAAGTCGGCAACTTTACAGACAGGTTGTTGCAGTCTAATTGTATAGTGAAATTTATTCATTAATTGTTGGCAGATGATCGCAACATGCCTCTTCATGAATAACGATTCGCATATGTTTCTCTTTCAATCGAAGTGCTGTTTTGTCCCAGCAGCATGGCTTTGGCCATGTGGATTGCATCCTTGTCCAAGATTTGAGGAAGCCCTGAATCTTTTGGACAGTGGCGTGCTGAAGCAGAATAGCGTTGCACGAACAGTCATCAATCAGCAGCATGGATTCGCATGTTGCTCAGCAAGACAGTGGACAATGAGTTCTGTCAAGTGGGTTAGTTTGAATGTGTTGTTTTAAGATGTTTTCAGACATCAGGATGGTTAGCTGACTCAATCACAAACAGATGGTCCAGAATTTTGGTGGTAGAATTTGGAGTTTGCGAGTTGAAATCTCGGCACATCTTCATTGAGTTGACGGAAGCTGGGAGGATCTGAAATGCAATAACTCCTTTGCAGCCTTTGCAATTTGACGCCAACTATGTCTTAAAACTGCAAGCCGAAGACACAAAATCACACAAGACAATAATCATGCAAAATCACACAAAAATCACAGAGCATCACACCAAAATCACAGACAAGCATACACAATCACACAAATCACACCACACAAAAATCACACAAAATCTAAATACAATCGCGCAGAATCACCCAACAGTCACATAGAAATCACAGAAAAATCATAGAAAATCATGCACCATCGCACAAATTCACACCACACAAGAACACACAAGATCAGACAGAATCACACAACATCACGCAAAAATCACACAGAAATCACATAGAATCACACACAATCACATAGCATCACAGAAAAATCATAGAAAATCATGCACCATCGCACAAATTCACACCACACAAGAACACACAAGATCAGACAGAATCACATAGCATCACACAAAAATCACGCAAAATCACCAGAATCACCCAACAGTCACATAGAAATCACAGAAAAATCATAGAAAATCATGCACCATCGCACAAATTCACACCACACAAGAACACACAAGATCAGACAGAATCACATAGCATCACACAAGTACAGCTTTCGTCCACCCCCTGCACACAAGTCACCCAAAAATCACAGAGCATCACAGAAAATCACCCAGAAATCACGCAGAATCACACTACAAACTGCATTGAAAGTCGAATGTTTTTTTAAAACCTTCGTTGGAGGCCATGACCTGGATGACAGCTCGATTCAGATCTCACCTGAGAAGTTTGCGCCGAACAGGTTGTGCAGTTGCTCTCCTGGTTGGATTCCAAGCTGTCTTAAGAATTTGGAGAACTTGAATCATCTCGAACTGGTGAAGTGTGATCAACTGAGTCACAACTGAGTCAATTCATGTCAATTTGCTTAGAATTGGGGAACCCTTAGCAGCAGGAGTGAGTTGTAAGTTGACAGAACATGATATTTTCAATGTGACATGCTGAGGAAAGGCTCCGGTGCCAAGTGCGAGAAGTGCCCAGAGAACTCCTTCACAGCAGATTATGACTCCAAGGAGTGCGAACGATGTCCACAGGGCAGCAAGGCACCTGCAGGTTCCATTTCCCACAGCAGCTGCATTTGCGACGTCGGGGTGCTGTACAAGTCGAATGGAACGTGGACTCTTTTGTTCAACTTGGCAACCTGTTCATTGCAACCATGTTCCCAAGTCATTTTGCTTGGTCAGCAAATCAGAAGTTAGAATCACTTTCCTTCACTTTTTGCAAGATCACTTAAGCGGGGAAAGAAGACCCCACATACCCCGTTGTTGGATGCTACTTGAGTTTCAGATAGTTTTGATTTCATGAGGCAGCCCGCAACTACGATGTCTCGAAATGTGCGGTATGGATCTATTTCTTGATGTTTCTTAAAAGACATATCATTATTGAGTGTGTTTGGATACATGTGGAGAAGTATGTCGTTCCCTGGCTAAAGCATTTTGTTTTGGCGGTGGGGGCCCTAAGGACTACAGTAGGTCAATAGGGTGCCAACATTTGACACGAATTTTGACTTTGGAGATGGTTGTAATGAAACTGTTTGTTTGATAAAATGTTTTTTTTTCTCCACTTTACTCACTGGTCAACATGCGGGGTTTTCAAGAAGCGCAGTGACAAGAGCCAGTCTTCACAAAGAAAGCGGGCTCATCCATGATCATTTTTTCAATTTTCTGGACGGGTCACCCAAGCTCTTTCTCTTAAGGTGACATCAGGTAAGCCTAATTACTTTACAGTGGCAAAAGAGTATTTAGCAGTCCATCAATTGTTGAGTTACATCTGAGGAGATGTGGATGTAGAGAACACGAAGCCTTTCTGGACGGTACTTGTGTGAAGTGCTTCGACCTTCACCTAAATTGTCCCTCTCACGGCACGCAAGTGGTTTCAGCTCAGCCGCTACAGGGATACACCCGGCTGGAAAATGAAACCCATGCATTCAAATGCATCAAGCCTGACATCAGATGCGATGCCGAGCAGGACGATTCAGATGCTTGGTTGCGGACATGAGTACCTATAGTCCTTCGTTTTTTTGATGCTTTTTTGATGTCTTTTGTGTTTCATGTTTGGCCATCTTTGGTGTGGAAGGTTGGAAGTTGCATGGAATTGATGCCGCTAAGGATGTTGCCACAAACAATGGTTCCACCCTTGGTGCCTGCAGAAAAGGTTACACTGATATCCTTTGCATGGACTGTGCCCCAAAGTATTTCGCCACCGGAAATCAATGCGAACAATGCCATGATACGATGACGTTTTCAAAAAGTGCACCTCTCATTGTGGCAGCAATCACGGTGATTCTTGTGGTGATCGGTGGCGGCGCTTGGCTTTGGGTGCGGCACAATACTCACACAGAAGTACAGCACGGCCCAAGTGCTTCCAGCGCTTTGAAGGAGCAGCTGAAAGCACAGGTGCCAATCCTTCTGCAACTCTGTTACTCGGTGATGATAGGTTGATCGATGTATATATATAGTTCCGCATGTTTCCAAAATTACTCCATGATGAACTTGATGAAGGCTTCAAAGATATGATTGGAAGAAGTGAGATTGGGGCACCTTCCTGGAAAAAGTGGAAGTGGAAAATTGCACTTTTGACCAAACTCATTAGTCAACTTCCATGCGCAGTTTTGATTTTATTTTTGCCAAAAGGTCAGCTTTGGGCAGTCCTGGCAATGCTGGCCACCAAGACCGTTGACAAAAAAGACACCGTAACTTTTTCGGAACTGCCTTATGTTCAAGCTTTGCAGTTTTCGATCTCGAGTTTGAAGAGCGCCTTCAATTTGCAGTGTAAATTCGAATCTCGGTGCAAGGTAGAAAGCATGTCATAAATTAAATGATTTCTCTCACATTCAGTTGGATCTTTGAAATTTGAAATGATTTGATGAGCATATCTGAGCCGGGAAAGGAATTGTGCCAAGATGTTTGGTTTGGACGACTAAGCCAAGGATGGTTCTATGGTGCGCTTTGTTTCTGCATTGCTTGCTCCTGTGGTTCCCTTGGGTGTCATGCTGTGCTGCATGTTGCTGGAGTTCAGAAGACCTGGATCCGGCATCAGTGCAGGGCTGCAGGCAACGTGATCCAAAAATTACATCGAGAAATGTCGAAAAAATGTCAAGAATTACTCCAAAAATTGTTCTATCGATTTTGGTAATTTGCGGAAACTGATTGTTTGATACGAAAAGCCGAACAGCCGAAACGTGAGAATGGCATTGTGTATATATATATATATATCTATAGTATATGGGCTGCATACAGTCTAGATCATACAAAGTTGCCAAAGCTTCCAAGACATCCGCAATGACCATCAATGATCCACCAATGCATGCAAATGACTTTTCTACAGTATGGGGTTCGCCAAGTTTTGTCACCAAGTTAAAGGATTTTGATGGTTGATCTATAATATTCCGATGCGAAGACAAGACCAATTGCATTCTCATTTTGCTCCGAGATTAGTCTTTGAACCAGACAGGATGGGCTAACCCCCAAACTTCCAGTCGATGTGAGTTTCTTCACAGGCTCTGACTGTGCTTTATATCGGTGGTGCCTCCAGTACGTCCAGACTCTTAAGCTGCCAAGAAGTTGATGGAGCAGGGGAAACTCGACGTGTAACGATTCAGTGAGATTCCGTGAGCTTTGGACAGGTAGAAATGATAGACGTTCCATTGGATGTTGCAATGTTGCACCATTAATGCGGGGGAGAGGTGAGACAAAGCTGATCAAATGATCCGGATCAACTAGATGCGTTTTGCTGAACTTTGATCAGCTTTGATCTAGTTTCCCTCCCATTAAACATATAGCTACATTCCCTCCTAGTGAGGTCAGTTGAACCAACAATTGCACATCCAAGGAAAGGCTCCCAGAGCGATTTGTCTTCCGTACAATGATGCCGTATATCTTGTGCCACGAGGTGCCTGAGATAACAGTCTGGAGACTGCGTTCTGCTTGCACAATGCCACCATTTATATCAAAATATAATAATATATATATATACACATGTAAATAATATGTATATATGCATACCCTGGAAGTCGGCGACCATTTTTTTGAAATATAGCCTTTTGTGAACAGCTATTCTTTCATGGGAAACGACCAGTTTTTCCTTTTCCCGTCATTTGCCCAACAGGAGACCAAGTTGAAGCATTCTGTGGACATGCTCGCATTTTCGAGCGCATTTTGCTACGCGATCATCATTCCGTGCTGCCTTCTCTACCTCTATGGGAAACAGCATGTCTTTTTGCAAAAGAGTAGGACCACAGTAGCAATTGCAGTAGGACATAGTACACTGAAGGTTTCTGTGAATGAACTTCTAGACCCGACGATCCCAAAGAAGTCAGGGAAGGAATTCACACGGCGTTTGGTGGCAGCCGCTGCGGCACACATCTCGGTGCTCTATCGTGGCCCAGTATCTCAGCTGCATTCAGATCAAGATCTGGTCCTTGTCCTTGTGGGTTGTGGTTGTGGGTTGTGGGGTTGTGGNGTTGTTGTTGTTGTTGTTGTTGTTGTTGTTGTTGTTGTTGTTGTTGTTGTTGTTGTTGTAGCTGGCCATGCAGTCCTTGTTCGACACCTTGATCTTTTGTTCGACCCTTGTTAGCTCCAAAACCATCTCCAAAACTCAACAGTGCCCCAAATTCGCCTAAAATCAGATGCGGATTGCCCTCCACCCCCTTGGTTGCAACTGTCAGAAATAATCATATAATGATTTGAGGCCACAATTTTTCTTCCTCATAAACAACAAGTTTGGCATCCCCCACAAGTCATTCTTTGACAGTATTTACGATGTTGGGTGACATGAACCATTTTTCCAAAAATTGATTAACAAAGACAAACGGACACCAAGGCGACTTTTACACCAGAAGACTCTTAGACAAGAATCTTTACACCAGAGGCGATTGGAACCAACGAACTCTTGCATCAGAAACCTTTTACACCAGACGATTTCTAGAGAAGAACGTGAGTACACTAGAAACCCTTTACAACAAACAGCTCTTCTTTCGTCGTTTACTGATTACTCTCCAATATGTATTTTTTGCATGGGCCGTTGGGATTTTGTACATTGGACTGAGGAGTACAAATTTCTAATTGTGTGACAGTTTTTGGATTGATGAGATATTTCCAAGTCAGGCCCACTCGGGCCGGCGGATTTGTGAAATATTTTGGGAAATCATTTAGCCATTAGTCATCGTCAAATTTGTTCATTTGATGTCATCTTCAAATCTCAGGTTCGATTGCGAATTGTGGAAGGAAGTGCCGTGATCGAGCAGCTTGATGGTTCCAGAGAGTCCGACGCAACCAGTGACGTGGAAATGGACCTCTTTCGCTTCATCCACGCAGAGAATGCCAAGCAAATTGCCAAGAAGCTGAATCTTGCCCAAATTGGAGGATATTAGTAGTAGAACCTTTTTGACATTGCACTGAACTATCAGAACATATCAGAACATGATACTACAGTCTTGAAACATGTGGGACCAGATGGGACGCAGATATTTCAGACCCTGCTTTAGTGTGCTTCAAGTTGCTATTATTTTTCCAGTAGAATTGACGTGCATTTGATTCTGCCAGGAAGTGCCGGAACGTTTCTGAAATGCTGACAGAAAGAGTGATCTTGGAAGATGTTGCTCCGAGCAACCGCGTTGTTTCTGGCGCAAAGAACTTGCTTCTGAAGTACACTCTTTGCAACTTGACTTGAAGACAAGGTCGTTTAAAAAAAACGTTGACATTTTAGCAATTTTCAAAAATCCCAGAATTCGTTGCTGCTTTATTTTGTGACGCTTACAAAGCCCAGGTAGAAATGCTTGGATGGAGATCGTCCAAAAGCTGGTCGCAGTGTCCTTAGTGTCTGCTGTGGGCAGTGCCAACGGCTTTCAGTTCTCTGTGGCAATTACATTGACGATGGCAGCAACCAGTGCGATGGTGGAGCCCTACGCAAAGCCTCAGGTTGTTTGCTTCACGCTGTAGTGATGCTTTCGAGAAGTCTTCATGATTTCACACGTTTTGCATCGTTTTACCAATTGGACTGAAATTCCTACCTTGACGCATCTCTTCGCAATGTCAGACAGATTCACTTTCGCAAGCCTGGAATTCATTCTACGACTCTTAAAGGTTCTTTCATATCAAGGATGACCAGTCTCTTCAAAGCCATAGAATCGAAAAGAACCAGATCAGCTGAACAGCACAACCAACATCAACCAACTAAATTTGGAAGCAAACTGCCAGGTGAACCGCCTACATTGCTGCAGTTTCGTATGCCTGGCAGTGGCAGCTGCAAGCTTTGCACACACCTGGGTGTGGCCGGGCCGTGCTGCTCTGGCAGTGCCCTTCCTGATGGCTGCGATACAAGCCTTTAGACCCGACAGCGTGGAGAACTTAGCTATCCGCCTATGGGAGGACAGGGGGCAACCCACCACCACCACGACCATCAGAAAGCTGATGATTGATGATGGATGATGGATGATGGATGTTGGATGTTGGATGTTGGATGATGATGATGATGAGGAGGAGGTGGAGGAGGAGGAGAAATGGAATTTTTGTTTCTCGTGTTTGCGTTTCGAAGATGCAGGAACTGGACACGCGGATGGAAGCACTGCAAAGCGGAGACAGAGTAGAAGTCATGGCAGAGACCAGGTTGCATCTAAGGCTTTCAAGCAAGAGACATGTCAACGAAATCACCATGTTAGAGAATCTTCTTTCCAATAGACCGCTGCGAGGCGTGTTTTCTCCAAGTTGGAGAACTGTTGTAGAAAAAGTTAGAACAGGATCAAACGGTTCCATGTCTTGTTGAGTGTCGCGTTTGTAAACCCATCTCTTCCAGTGTGATGCAAGCCATGCTGTAAACAGGTCTTGGACATGCTAGCAAAAATAAATACATTGACAAACCAACATCTTGAAAAATCAAGTAAGAGCTTCACGAGTCCAGGCTCTTCTGTAAAATAGTAACACCTCATCTCCCTGCAACTTGCTGTACGAGGAAATCTACAACTTCATATGCGAGACACCGAGTTTCATGTTTCAACCTTGTTTCACCCTGCAAATGACATCGCATGATCTCGCTGTCCATCGAAAATCGACAAACTTTGTGATGCATCGGAATGTATCAACTGCGCACATTTATGGAGCAGTCTTTGTTTGACGGTTTGACTTGACATTGTCTCGTGGGTTCCATGTGGGATACATGAAAAGCCATTTGAAAAAACAAAAAATTTCACACCTTTCCCCCAAACCGAGCTCGCAAGTTCCGGCATCACAGGAGTCGTGAGTTTCAATTCAATTTCTTGACATGTTTGTAGCAAGCAAAACTCTGAAGTTTCAACCTTTTCCTCAACTTTTTGCTTCACTTTGTCGCCTCCAGCCTTTCCAGCCTTTCTTTCCATTTTTTGGTGTCCAAACTGCGTTTTTGGAAAGTTTTTGCCAGACTTGGGTTTGATGATCCCAGTCCTTTCGATACAAGTTACCATTGCTCATTGCTCATCGAAAAAAAAACTCCACCGGGGCCTCCTTCCACCAACACCTTTGAGATTGGAATCAATTTACTAAAAATCACTCACAGCAAGTGATGGTTCTTCGACCCCAAGTCGTATCCTTTCTCCTTCCGCTTCACATTCTTTCTTAATTCTTGGGCGTTTGACACCCCTCTCCCCTCTCCCCACTTATAACCTGTTCGATGTTGCACCAAAACATCCCAGAAAGGTGTCAAATCTGAACCAGAAAGAAGGTGCAACCGCAGTTGGCAAAAATATGTTGATGTGAGCCAAAAGTGAGGATTACAAACATTGATACAACATGTTGAGGCTTCCTTGTGACATCTCGTGATGGTGACCTTGACTTGTCAATTTCATTCGATTTCGGAGCTTACGCAAAGCACCCCTTGACCGTTTTGACTTTCCTCATGTCTTGGGAGTTTTGGGGCTGATCACTTTGCTTTTTGAAACAGGAATCTGGACCAAAAGTTGGTTGCGAGCATTTGGCTACCACTCTGGTTTTTGGCTCGAAGGTGGACCTGCCAGAAAAGTTTGGCTTCGGTCAAGGGGTGCCAGTGTCCTATGGCCTAGCAGTCCTAGCAGTTCGCAGATGTCTCTCAAGATGCGATGGAGTTTGAGTTTGTTGCTTTTCTTGCTATGCAGCACAAGCCCCTTGACGACATTGCTTTGGGGCGAAATGGACTCTTTCTTGAGACAATTTTCATAGAAGGGAAGTGATAACAAGCCAAAGATGAAAGGCAAGTTCGCCGTTTTGAAAGGATTGGGCCTGTGGATCACTGCTGTTTTCGAACGAGATTGCTGTTTCCATGATAAACATCGTCCATAGGCTGCCTAGGCCGTTCATTCAGAAAAACGAATTCTTTCAACAGGTGGGTGTCACACGTGATATTTTTACCCGACCAGTTCATTCAAATTCAATGGACAATGGGCAAGGTGGGGATATACCTCAACACAACGCCTCTTTGGATGCTTGAAAGGTGGATGCGAAGTAAACTCGTCGAAATTTTGAACATTTGAGGTGTGTTTGCAGAGAGGCCTTCTCATCACGAGCGGTTGGCAAAGCTCGAGCCAAACATTGAAGGCAAAGAGGACTCTCGAGGTAGCACAGTAGCATCCAGAGCTAAAGGGAGATGTTTAACATGCTGTCCGTGTGAGTGTAGTAGTTTGGTACATTCCACTCGAGTTGACCCAAACGTGAAATCATATCATAAGAAAGAAAATTGGAATAAGCTTCCCATGCAACATGGGCGTCTTGAGGAATCTCGGATGAAGCTGACGATTCACCGTGTTCTCAGCAGGAAGCATCTCTCAGGGCCGTTTTGACAAGCCTCGGAGTTCCTGAATGACAAGCTGCAGGATGTGCGAAATGCAGATGTTTCATGGATTCTTGGCTCAGAAACGTTTGTTTGCAGAAGCACCATTTTCAGACCAAAATCAAACCTGCTTCGATGAAGTTCAACATAGTTCAATGCATCAATCTTCCGCATTTCCCATGGCAAAACCCAAAAAGGATCAAAAGGACAACAGAGGCATACCCACTTTGTAAGTCATACCCATGTCGCCTCCTGGGCAAATGGCCCTTTGAGAAGGATCAAACCCGTGCAAAACAGTTTTCTTCTTGGCTCCTGTTCCAATCAGGAACAAATTGAGCGCCAATGGCCAAAGGCCCAATCAAACAATGATGAAAATGATAACGCATAAAAAACATGTATCTGTGCCCGGTGCCTCGTAAAGCTGCGCAAACAGCGACCGCTTGCAACAGACCGAAAGATCAGAAGAAGATTGACAGAACCAGATGGAACGGGCTGAAGCGAAGCAGTGGTCACATGGTGGCTCACATCGCGGTTGCGTGCGCCCAAAAAGCAAGAAAGTGCCAGAAAGACTTCTTGGAAGATGTGGCTGGAGGTGTTATAGCACTTTACTTTCAATAAATCTACCTCCGCACTATTTAATACCACAGGTTGGATATGGCCGGATGCTGGAACACCTTCTTTGTAGTGTAGCACTCCTCAAGTTTGTGAAATGGAGCTTTTTTGGTGTTGCAACCACAAATAGGAGAACTCAGTTTTCAGCCCCTTGAAAAGACTACTGCGCCCTGCACAGCCCATTTCGAGAACTTGTTGCAACCTCTATCTCAAGGAATGAAAGGAAAATACCAAAGGACCAGAAACTGATAACCGATATCAAACATAACGCCAAAACAAACTGAAGTAAAGCATTGGTCAATGCAATGTGGCTATGCGCCGAAGCAAAGACACATGTTCCAGCATGACTTTTTGAACGCATGAGTAGGTTTTTCTTGGGGCACTATGCTATCAAGTCATTCATGACAGAGCTTTTGGAAAGAAACAGGAAAACAACACAAATCCCAACCACGGTAATCCAAGAGTACTTTCAGGAATCTACGATTTTTGCAAGGTCCAGTTTTTGACACGGCTAACAGTTGCGGATTTTTCTGCACTAAACATCATCAAGCACAAAAAGCCTTCCGTGTCGATGCGTCGCCTCGTGCCATCCATTTTTTTTGCCCAGGAACGGATGCGACGTCACAAGGATCAGACTCCATGTCCATGATCTCCACGGTTCCTTGGCCAAGGGGTTCCGTGAGCTCCGTGCCTTGGAAAAGCTCGACCTGCGTGACAACAACATCACGGGCGACTTGCACGTCCTCAAGGAGAACACCGCGTTGAGAGATCTTGACCTGGCCTACACCCGAATTTCGGGAGACTTGCAGAGTTTGGCGAAAGCCACGAAGTTGGAGCGCCTCTACCTACGAGGAACACAGGTGTCAGGAGATTTGGTGGCTCTGTCCAATGCCAAAGATTTGCGGCGCCTGCATCTGACAGAGACAAAGGTCCACGGAGAAATTGCTGGTTTGACCAATGCCACGGGTTTGGAATACCTGCATCTGTCACAGACAAAGGTCTACGGAGATTTGGTGGCTCTGAGCAATGCCAAGGATTTGGAGGAGCTGGAGCTCTCAGAGACAAAGGTCCATGGAGATGTTGTGGCTTTGTCCAATGCCACGGGTTTGGGTCACCTGGACCTCTCAGAGACAAAGGTCTACGGAGATCTGGTTTCCCTTGCAAACCTCACCGAGTTATGGACTTTGCAGCTGTCCAGCACCAAAGTCTCCGGCGATTTGGCCGTCATGTTGCGATGGCAAAAAATCAGACACCTGGGCCTTTCGGGCACCAAAGTCAGCGGTCATCCAACGGAAGACTTCAAAGGTTGCTGCAAAGATCTAAGGACTTTGAAGTTGGCATGGACAGAGGTTCGCAGTGTGGATGGATTCTTGGCAAACTTTGAGAGCTTGAAGTGGCGCCCTCACCGTGTGCCTGAGTGGTTTTGCCCCTTTCCGGCCTTGACGTCGTTCAACATCACCGGAAACTCATTGAACATCACAGTGCGGAAGCTGCTCAATCCCTTCGTCGGCTGCTCAGAGTTGCGAGCCTTTGGAGCTGCGGCCTGCAGCTTGACAGGGAAATTGTTAGAGATGAGAGGTAGTCCTTTGGGCCGAGTCCTCCAGTTGTTGGATTTATCTTCCAACAATGTCACCAAAGTGGAAGCTTTACCTGCGAATGCTCGCCACGTGATGTTCAGAGAAAATCCATCTATCAGCTTTAAAGAGGATGTCGTGAAGAAGGCCACGCAGGAATTTGTGTCAGTGGACCTTCGGAATGCCACTTTTGCTGATCCAAGGGACACTGAACTGGCTTCAGACTTAACGTTGTTCTTGTGATTTGAGCATTTGAGCACTGTTTGTTATGTTTGTTTGAAGTCGGCAACTTTACAGACAGGGCGTTGTAGTCTAATTGTATAGTGAAATTTATTTATATTCATTGTTGGCAGAATTTAGTCGCAACATGCCTCTTCATGAATGACGATTCGCATATGTTTTTCTTTGACTCGAAGTGCCGTTTTGTCCCAGCATGGCTTTGACCATGTGGATTGTAGCCTTGTCCAAGATCCGAGGAAGTCCTGAATCTTTTAGACAGTGGCGTGCTGAAGCAGAATAGCGTTGCACGAACAGTCATCAATCAGCAGCATGGATTCGCATGTTGCTCAGCAAGACAGTGGACAATGGAGTGTGTCAAGTGGGTCAGTTTGAATGTGTTGTTTTAAGATGTTTTAAGATGTTTTCAGACATCAGGATGCTTCGCTGAATCAGCCGCAAATAGATCCAGAATTTGGGGGCTAGAATTTGGAGTTTGTACTCGTAGACATTGCAAAATGATGCAAACTCGACACATCTTCATTGAGTTGAAGTCAGCTGGGAGGATATCGAATATCATCACCCCTTCGCAGCCTTTGCAATTTGAAAAAGGCTGATGCCGCCAACGTGCGCCAACTATGTCTTAAAAATGGAAGCTGAAGACACAAAAATCACACAGAATCATCCAAAAGTCACATAGAAATCACAGAAAATCACCCAGAAATCACGCAGAATCACAAAACAAACTGCATTGAAAGTCAATATGTTTTTTTTGAACCTTCGTTGGAGGTCATGACCTGGATGACAGCTCGGTTCAGATCTCACCTGAGAAGTTTGCGCCGAACAGGTTGTGCAGTTGCTCTCCTGGTTGGATTCCAAGCCGTTTTAAGATTTGGAGAACTCGAACCATCTCGAACTGGTGAAGTGTGATCAACTGAGTCGCAACTGAGTCAATTCATGTCAATTTGCTTAAAATTGGGGAACCCTTAGCAGCAGGAGTGAGTTGTAAGTTGACAGAACATGATATTTTCAATGTGACATGCTGAGGAAAGGCTCCGGTGCCAAGTGCGAGAAGTGCCCAGAGAACTCCTTCACGGAAAATTATGACTCCAAGGAGTGCGAACAATGTCCACAGGGCAGCAAGGCACCTGCAGGTTCCACCTCCCACAGCAGCTGCATTTGCGACGTCGGGGTGCTGTACAAGTCGAATAGCACGTGGACTCTTTGTTCAACTTGACATTCTGTTCATTGCAACATGTTCCCACATCTCTTTTCAGCTCTGGCCATGCTATCATTTTGCTTGGTCAGCAAATCAAAAGTTGGAATCACTTTCCTGCACTTTTTGCATCTTTTTGCAAGATCACCTAAGCTGGGAAAGACGCCCCGCATACCCCCACACCTTTTCGTTATTGCAGCCCGCAACTAACTACAATGTCTCATTATGCGGTATGATCGGTATGGATCTATTTCTTGATGTTTCTTGAAAGAGCATTTGGAACCGGCACCTGAAACGATACTTCCTAATTCCTGCAATAGAGCAATATACGTATGCATGATTAGTTGCAAGAACCGTGCAATGCTAGTATTCGGGACATATGATTAGTTGTATAAAATGATTGAATGTATTTGGATACAGGTGGAGAAGTATGCCGTTCCCTGTTTGCCTGGGCATAGCAATGTGAAAATGTCATTGCCTATTCTTGATTTGAGAGCGGATATCAAGCTCTTATATATGTTTGCAGCTTTCCCGACGTACCTCCAGGGTTGGTGTTTTAAGGGACTCAAACATTTTTTAAGGGGCTCAACGACTACAGTATATAAGTCAAAAGGAAGGTGCCAACATTTGACACGAATTTTGACTTTGGGGATGGTTGTGAAGCGTATACATGAAACTGTGTGTTTGACAGAATTAAGCATTTTTCTCACTTCACTCACTGGTTCAAGAGAAATGACAAGCTGGTAGAAAGGCTGGAGGAGCTATCGAATCTAGCGGCATTTTTGGATGCATCTCAAAAATAAAGCTGGGACTGTAGCAAGCAAATTTGAAAAATGAAAATGCCGATCTTCCGTCGTGTCAAGCCAGTCACAAAGAAAACGGGCTCATCCATGATCGTTTCTTCAATTTTCTGGACTGGTCACCCAAGCTCTTTCTCTTCAGGGGAATAAGGTGAGCCTAATTACTAATTGCTTTACAGTGGCCAAGAGTATTTAGCAGTCCATCAATTGTTGAATTATATCTGAGGAGATGTGGCTGCAGAGAACATGAAGCCTTTCTGGACGGGACTTGTGTGAAGTGCTTCGACCTTCACTTAAACTGTCCAGCTCATGGCACACAAGTCGTTTCAGCTCAGCCAGTGAAGGGATACACCCGGCTGGAGAATGAAGCCCATGCATTCAAATGCATCAAGCCTGACATCAGATGCGATGCCGAACTTGTCGATTCAGATGCTTGGTTGCGGACATGAGTACCTATAGTCCTTCGTTTTTTTGATGTTTTTGGATGTTTTTTGTGTTTCATATTTGGCCATCTTGGGTGTGGAAGGTTGGGTGTTGCATGGCATGGATGCCGCTAAGGATGTTGCCACGCACAATGGGTCCACCCTTGGTGCCTGCAGAAAAGGTTACACTGATATCCTTTGCATGGACTGTGCCCCAAAGTATTTCGCCACCGGAAATCAATGCGAACAATGCCATGATACGATGATGTTCTCCAAAAAGTGCACCTCTCATTGTGGCAGCAATCACGGTGATTCTTGCGGTGATCGGTGGCGGCGCTTGGCTTTGGGTGCGGCACAATGCGCACACAGAAGTACAGCACGGCCCAAGTGCTTCCGGCGCTTTGAAGGAGCAGCTGAAAGCACAACTGCCAATCCTTCTGCAACTCTGTTACTCGGTGATGATAGGTTGATCGATATGTATAAATAGTTCCACATGTTTCCACAATTATTCAATGATGAACTTGATGAGGGCTTCAAAGAGATGATTGAAAGAAGTGAGATTGGGGCACCTTCCTGGAGAAAGTGGAAGTGGAAAATTGCACTTTTGACCAAACTCATTAGTCAACTTCCATGTGCAGTTTTGATCTTATTTTTCCCAAAAGGTCAGCTTTGGGCAGTCGTGGCAATGCTGGCCGCCAAGACCGTTGACAAAAAAGACACCGCAACTTTTTCGGAACTGCCTTATGTTCAAGCTTTGCAATTCTCGATCTCAAGTTTTAAGAGCGCCTTCAATTTGCAGTGTAAATTCGAATCTCGGTCCCAGGTAGAAAGTATTTTATAAATGATTTCTCTCACATTCAGTTGGATCTTTGAAATTTGACATGCTTTGATGAGCATATCTGAGCCGGGTCAGGAATTGTGCCAAGATGTTTGGTTTGGACGGCTAAGCCAAGGATGGTTCTATGGTGCGTTTTGTTTCTGCATTGCTTGCTCCAGTGGTTCCCTTGGCTGTCATGCTGTGCTGCATGTTGCTGGAGTTCAGAAAACCTGGGTCCGGCATCACTGCAGGGCTGCAGGCAACGTGATTAAAATAATGATGTGGGGAAATGTCGGAAAATGTCAAGACTTACCCCAAAGATAGCTGGCTGCAACTGATTGTTTGATACGTAATATGTTGTGATATGTTGTGTTTGAGTATTCACTTGACATCACCGGAAAAGCGGAAAAGCTGAAGCGTGAGAATGGCATTGTGTATATAGGCTCCCCTCCATACAGTCTAGATCATACAAAGTTGGCAAAGCTTCCAAGACATCCGCAATGACCATCAATGATCCAACAATGCAGAGACGAGATTCCGGAGGGGGCTTCTGATGGATTTTGATGGTTGATCTATAATATTCCGATTCGAAGACAAGACCAATTGATTTGTCATTTTGCTCCGAGATTAGTCTTTGAACCAGACAGGATGGGCCTAACGTTTCTCCGGCAGAACCCCACCAAACTTCCAGTCGATGTGAGTTTCTTCACAGGCTCTGACTTTGCTCTATATCGGTGGTGCCTCCAGTACGTCCAGACTCTTAAGCTGCCAAGAAGTTGATGGAGCAGGGGAACCTTGACGTGTAACGGTGAGACAAATACAGACAACTCTGATCAAAGATATCAAAGATCAAATTATCCTGGTCGAACGAATCAAACGAATCCATCCATGTCAATTCATGTTTAGCTTCCATGCAACTCAGGTCGGCGTGACTTGAACCTCTCATGGCATCAGAACTCTAAGCTGTTTGTCATTGTTTGTCCATCCAAGGACATCCTTCCGCAACGATTCATGTTCCGCAAAGTGATGCCGTACATCTTCTGCCACGAGGAGCCTCAGATACAGAGAAAATCTAGAATCATCATGAATCATCTAGAATCTATAAGTCCATTTTTGTTTTCATTTTACAATGCAACTATTTAGCAACTCTTGACAAGTCGTTTTCCCGAGTTTCTCGGGTGCTGCACAGGAGACCAAGTTGAAGCATTCTGTGGACATCCTGGCATTTTCGAGCGCCTTTTGCTATGCGATCATCATTCCGTGCTGCCTTCTCTACCTCTATGAGAGACAGCACGTTCTGTTGCAAAAGAGTCGGACCACAATGGCTTGCGCCGCAGGCCGTGGCAGTCTGAAGATGTCCGTGAAGAAGGTCCTAGACCCGACAGATCCGACGGACCACAAGGCCTCACAGAATGAAGAACTCACACGGTGGTTGGTCGCCTCCGCTGCGGCATACATCTCAGTGTTCTATCGTGGCCGTGTATCTCAGATGCATTTAGACATTTAGACTCATAAATGTGAACTTATTATATCAAGACATGTTTCCTGGAAATCATCGTCAATTTGGCGCCTTTTATCTTCAAATCATTGTCAATTTGCTCATCTTAAGTCATCTTGAAGTCCCAGGTTCAATTGCGAATTGTGGAAGGAAATGCCATCATCGATTTGATTGATGGTTTCAGAGATTCAGATGCAACCGCTGACGTGGATGTGGATCTCCTCACTTTCATTGGTCCAGAGGATGGCAAGCAACAGGCCAAGCAGCTGAATCTTGCCAGAACTTCTGTCAGAATAGTGTGTGGTTGAACCAATTTGTTGGATTTGTTGGTTTTTGACATGTCAGGGAACTCGGTAACTAGTGACCAATTGAATGATCAGATCATACGTCGAGCTTGCGACATGGGACCCCTGACATTTTCCTCCGGATTGTGTTCAAAAGTGTGTTTTGGTTCTGATCAGGAAGTGCCGCAGCCTTTCCCAAATGTTGACAGAAAGACTTGTTCTGCAAGATGTCGCTCGGAGCGACCGCGTCATCTGCGGTGCGAAGACTTTGCTTCTGAAGTGACATGCTCTGCAACTTGATTGGAAGAAGTCGTTGAAATGGAAGATTGACATCCTGATTTCCCACGTTTTGTCTTTGTGATTCTGATAAAACCTAAGGTGGAAATATTTGGATGGAGATTGTTCAAAAGCTGGTGGCTGTCTTCTTAGTCTCCGTCGTGGCCAGTGCGAATGGTTTTGAGCTCTCAGTTGCAATTATGTTGGTGATGGCAGCAACCAGCGCAATGGTGCAGCCATACGCCAAGCCGCAGGTGAGGCTGTTGGCTAGTGATTCTCCGTTTTTCCGCTTGTGAATGGCATTCTCCAATCATACAAAATTGGACATCTGCGCAGATGAGATGTTTTAAATATCATGGAGTTTTTAGCTCCACTTCCAAGCAAGCTCTTGCAAAAGGTAGTAGAAATCGTAGAAATCACATCAGCTCATCAGCAAAACCCTTCTAGATTTTGGAAACAAACTGCCAGGTAAACCGCCTGCATTGCTGCAGTTTTCTATGCCTGGCAGTGGCAGCTGCAAGCTTTGCACACACCTGGGTTTGGCCCAGCCGTGCTGCTCTGGCAGTGCCTTTCCTGCTAGCTGCGATACAAGCCTTGAGGCCTGACTGCTTGGAGAACTTAGCAGTGCGCCTATGGGAGGACAGGGTGGGGCAACCCACCACCAAGAGGAAAAACCACCCTGATGACTGGTGAATGCAAGAGTGCAGAGTGACAGATGACAGCATGACACAGACTGTGACACGACCTGCTGAAACTTGACATGTCTCGTATAGAATTTGGAGTTGGAGAGACGCAGGAGCTGGAACCGCAGATAGAAGCACTACAATGTGGCAATCCAGTGGAAGTCACAGCAGAGACTGGGTTGCATCCAAGGCATTCAAGCTAAAAGCATATCCACCAAAAAAACAAACACCAATGTGAGAGAACTGCCCCAAAGGGGTCATTCTTCTCCATGGAGTCCTGAGATTAGAAAAAGCAGAACACACGTAGAATCAAGAAGTTCTATGTCTTGTTGAGTGTCGCCTTTGTGAACCCATCTCTTCCAGTCTTACGCCAGCCATGTTTTAAACAGATCTTGGACTTGCGTGCAAAGATCAACACACGCGGACATCAAAAAATATCAACAAAAAATCCAAGATAAGCTTCATGATGCTCTTTTGTCGTAAACCATCGCACCTTACCTCCCAACAATATTTGTTGTTTCGAGGAAACCTACAACTTCATCTGAAGATGCGAGACACTGAGTTTCATGTTTCAACCTTGTTTCACCCGGCAAATGACATCGCATGACATCGCTGTCCGGCGTCCATCAAAAATTCATAGCTGAACGGCCCTGTGCATTGAATTCATGGTGCAGCTTGGCATGACGTACGTGTTTGCTGTCAGGTGTTGGGATGCTGTTTTTGTTGCAGGGTGCTGGAAGTGTATTCAACACGACTTTCAATATTGGAGGATCTGTCGTTTGTGTTTTTATAGCAGTATTTCGTTCACGTTTTAGGATGGAACGTTACGAAACATGTCTTGCAAGGTACTTTTTCTGCAGGTTGTTTGTTGTGTTTTCGTGTGTTGTTCCCTTCGTTTTTGAAGGTTTTGCTGCCGGTTTGGTGGCAGGTAAATGATTCAGGTGACTTCATGCTTGTGTCATTACCATGACTGTCTTGATTCTGTCCTAATCCAGATCGATTCAATTGATTCAAATTTTATGTCTTGAGATTTCACTTTTTGTCGCAGTGACTGCTTTAAAGAGAGCACATTGGAAGAGCTAAGATAGGGGCTCCAGAGTGAAAAGGATGCACACATCCACAACACGTTTACGGGATGTGCAATCTGCCACAGCTTGGTTCCAAGGAGGGTTTGCGAGAAACAAATCCTCATGAATGATGTTTGCAAAAGTCGTCAGAAAAACACATTCCGTTTAGAGATGAGAAATGATCCATTGATTTTGTTATCCATGAACCAGACTTTAAGACTTCAAATTATACAAAATCTGCACAACGATTTGAACATTTACAGTCTTGGCTCTCCAAAGTTTCGACGTCACCAAGCCGGCTTGCCTCATGGCATTGGGCCACAAGGCACACTTTTTGATGACAATGACAATGCGATTCCGAATTTTTCCATGAAATTCTGAGTGCCTGAGAGGTGGTGCCAAAGATGTTGCCACTCTTGGCACTCCTTTTCGCTGTGGATGCCTTGGGATGTGAATGAAACAAGACGAAACGGAAGCCAATGCATTGCTGAAAAATCGTGGCATCCTCTTGACCTGAGGCACTAGCAGAGGAGGTTGGGACAAGTGGAACTTTGGCTTCGGTGCTGAAGCTATGTAGATGCTGTGATACCATGTGGCATCTGAAAATATTGAATGAAACGAGCCATACCACAAGCCTATGCATAGAAATTGCTTGATGGCTTTATGATATCCAGATACCCTTCGATGTGAGTTGTGAAATGCAGATACAGTCAGGCACAACAACGTCAATGGTTTTCATTTCCAAAGGGTTCAGATTCTTTTGGAAGGCCAAGTGGGACAACATTCAAACAATTCAAACAGACAAAGTTGGCACCAAAGACATGTAATCATGTCAGGATTCTGTGACAAATTCTGAGTCATGATCCTGTGTTGGATGTGTTGGATGCCTGTATGATACCTGTGAACTCCTGTATACTATTTGGCTCAGAAGTGTTCCTGCAGACAATAGGCAAAAGGCGGCTTCCAGGCGACATCTTCACCTTTCGTATCTCCGGGCCTGGCATGGAGATCGAAAAGTCGCCGAAGCCGGTCATGGAAAAGAAACCCACAAATATCAGAACCAAATCTATGGAAGCAAATGCCACTCAGCTTACTTTAAAGAAAGGGAACCACCAGGTGGTGCTGCAAGATGTGTTTGACATGTTTTTGAATTCAGAGCAAATGGTGTAACTTGAACTTCCAATGTAGTAAGGTACGAGTATTGATTCTGCGTAGTATATGTATGCATACTATAAGATTTATGTATATGTACAATGCTGCATAATCGTTGATTTTGGTTCGAAATTCAACTGCGAAGTTGTCAGGTGAAAGTGGGATGCCACATGCCATGCAAGCCTTGCTCTTGGAGACGCGATGGAAACGGCAAGGACAAGGGCTACGTGCGGCGCTTGACGCAACCGTCAACCGGCCTTAGGACTTGTTTGTTTCGGTGTTTTTCGTGTCTTTTTTTCCGAGAGAACCTAAGTGTTCCATGTTTTTTCCACTGGGAAAGTGCTTGCAAGAGATGTTTGAACATGTTGGAAGGGTTGTTTCTTTATTTTGAGATTTACAATACTGAAACTAAATTTGGTACTTTGAAAATCCCAACTGAGGTATTTCTTGAGCACAAAGGCCTCTGGGTTTCAGTTTGCTTGGTTGGTGTGCTGCATGATGTTCATCGTGTAGCTTGGCTGGGTCACAGGTGCAAGTCTTTGTGGACAATCATGACACGAATGTCTATGTCCTTGCATGTCTTAACAGTGAGGACTGGATTGACGTTGGTCCTCATCACTGGTGTACTTCTGATCACCCAAGCAGCAGTGCCAGAATTTTCCGAGAAACTGGTTTCAGGCCAGCTGTTTTTTTAGCGTCAGGCTTTGAGAGCTTTCATTACGCCCTTGATTTTGTTTGTTCGGAGGTGACAGTGGCTTCATTGGTATTCTCTTTGGGATGTGGCACACGCCGGCAGGAGGCACTGATCTTTCACTGCTAAAGCCGAACAAAATAGGTGAAATTGGAAACGTTCTGAGACCTCTGAGTCTTTGCCAGGCGTCGTTTATGCCCTCAGTGCTTTGGGAACCGTGAGCTTCATTGCTAATCGCCAGCACTTGAGGAATCGCAGGCCCTCAACTTCCATTCTAACTCCCGTTGTTGAGCTTGGCTTTAGTGTTTTTGGCTTTGCAGGTGGGTTGGATGGCTTCTGCTTGGAGCCATCGTGTGAAGCTGAGATATATCTTCAGGCAAGGGGAAGCATAAATACAAGAATGAATGACAATCCCATATAGTCTGCATATTATGCCGAAGTGCAGTCAATTTACAGTTTGTCTTTTGATTCTGAGATGTCAAAAGATCTTGTTTTGACTTTTATGAGGTAGATATGGAACAAAGATGAATAACTTTCAAAGCGTGTGTGCGCGTGTCTGTTGTGGGACTTAGGTTTTCATTCTCTTGATCATCAACATCCTCAACACCTACATTGGTTTCATTGCCCGAGACCTCACAAATGCCCTGGTTGCAAAAGTCATTTGTCCAAAAAAGAGAGACCTTTCTGGAGCAATGTTTCACAGAAAACCCAAAGGATTAATGTTTGTCGGCAGTTTTTTTTTTGAACATCTTCGCCTTCTTTGACGAAATCAATGCACTGATAGAGTAAGATTTCAGGATGCTCCTAAGTCCTATTCAAGTCTGGTGGTCTATGCTGCTTGCTTTCTCATTGCTTTGCCGTTCCTTGGACAGCACTGACCCCAAAAACAAAGCTGAAGTTTGTCGCGATGAAGATCCAAGGCTGCGATAGACTAGACAAAAAATCGGCATTCCTGAACTACAACTTGTGAAGTTACATTCAGTTACATATGTTTGCGTAATTTTGTGTGTCTTATTTTGCGATTCGACTTCCGCACTCTTCCAAGCTTTGCAGGATTCGTAGTTGTCAGTTCTGGTTTACTTCTAAGCTCTCAATCCTTTGGCGTGAGTGGCTGACACGGACCTTCATTGACAGCTATATGAGCCATCGCGCTTATTACGAGACCTGCCATGCATTGGCCGAGAAGATCTTTCCACAGACTCGGCATGTTTAACAACGCGTTTCGGTGACAATCTTCCAATTATCCGCAATTCCATCCTTTGCAAATATCTTTTATCCAATAATCTATATATACACGTCTTGGCAAATCCACTGCTTAAGCAACCAAAGCTGTTGGATTGAAGATGAGATACAACTTGCATTCAACGTCATCTTTCCTTTTTCTGATCAAATCATAGGAAGAGAGATGTCTCAAATTCAATTTGACAATTTGATTCAACTGAGGACATCAACCCCAATGACGAGTCCGAGACACAAGTGGACAATCCAGACCAGCGTATGTCCGAGGAGCCTGAAGAATTGTAAACACCACTTTAGGAGGTAGGTAGCAGTTGAAGCGAATGCTTGGAATGCTCGCATGTTCACGCATCTTCACAGATCTTTCATGCAACCACGGGTTTTCCTTTTTTCTGCCGATTGAAGGTTGATTTTTGAGTGGCTGGAGTGCAACTTGCATGAAAGCAGCTTCTGGTTTTTGCTCCATGTTCAGGACGTCAGAACTTTCACCCGTGAGAGCCTGTCTTTCACGGTACCTAAGCGTGCAAGAAAGCATGATCATGAATACAAAACTTCCAAAGGTAGCAAAGGATAGCTAATATGTATTCATATGTGATATGATATGATTTTTAAACAGTTTATATATTGTCCTCCAAATTTCCAAATCCCATCAAATCCTTTGTTTCATTCACAAGTTTCATCTGAGTTTTCAATGAAAAATATGAAGCTTCTCTCCGCTACGTCGCTACGTGTTTGCGAGGTTGGTGCCTTTGATGCGTTGTTGACCTTTGTGTTCTGGCCGCAGTGTGAAAGGGCACACCCGTGTTCCAAAAAGTCTGTGTATGATATCTTCATAATGAATTTATGTTACTTCATGCTTGTGTATGCTTGTAAAGGTGGTAATTCCATGTAATTCCGAGATGATTCGACTGCAAGGTTCTGAACATCATGGTTCTGTGGAGCATCAGCAGCAGCCTCAGTGATTTGACTTCCCCCTCAATTCTATCCAAGGTATCCAAGGTATTCGGTATGTTGGAATTCTATGGACATTTTTTGATGACATACGTGGAATTGTTACCCATCCAAGGTCAACCCCTGACATTGGCGTTGTTCTTGTACTCGGGCACCGCTACTGTGGTTCTTATCTTGGCCAGTCACAAGTTGGTACGCATTAACTACAACCAGCTCCGCCAGGAACTCAAGACTTGTCTTAAAATTGAAACTCATTCAATTTGGACAGTTATATAAGGGCTAGCCTGTAGCCTTCTTTGGCATATGGGCAGTCTTTAGCATTCACATCTTTTCCCGTGTTTTTCCCATGTTCTTTTCGCTCAAGGCTACGAAGCCGACTTCCGCTATGGTTTGGTGCACGTGCGCAACAATGCAGAGGCGCCTCAGAGTTGGGAAGTCAAATGCCGACATCGTGGCATTTCATGACATTTCTCATGGCATCTCATGGCATCTTGTTTCCACTTGGAGGCCATCGCGTTCTATGCGGGTGAAGAGCCCGAGAAGAAGGAAACAAAGCGGAGATTGGGCTGGGTCGTCACGAATTTCAACTATCTCATCAAATGGGAGGCCCATCAACTTGTAGATTTGATGTTTTTTGATTTTTTTAAATAGATTTCACCAAATTTCATCACATTTCATCCCATTTCCATACATTTCCTCATTTCAGTTTGCTTTTGATTCCTTCTTTTGGATCTTGTGCAAAACTTAGGTTTCTCTTAGTTTGGAAGTGTATCCACCTATGTCTTCAGAGTTGGAGCTTGATTGTGCAGGTCATCATCAGTGTGCTTCGATGTTCCTATGGCTATGCAGGTGCATCAGTTTTTGGGAGGTGACAAGAAACTTCCCATTTCCTCCACAGATTCGCATGGATTTTCTCAACGATTCCATGGCAGGAAATCTCTTTCCTTATTTGATGATGGCGCCGGCCTATTTGCGAGGTGAAATAGAGAGTCTCGGCTGAAGCTCAAACCATTTCGACTCTGAAGCTGTCATTTTTTTCCGTTCGTGGGAATGTGGCGGAGACGCCAATCTGATTGATTTGATGGTGGAGGTATGGCAGCTTTATCCAGGCCAAATTTGCCTTCCATATGGTGGAGTCCCTTAGCTGCACATTTGCTAATTGGCAGATACTCCATTTTTGGCTGTGAATGAACACTTTATACTTAGGGGTGCCTTGTCTTTCGTGGTGTCCAACATTGACCAGATCGCGCAATGGTGACATGGACCAGTGGGAGTTGGTGTCATCAGTGTCATCTTGACGGTTAAAGTGGAACAAAATACTTATAGGAGCTATAACCAACGTAATGCACGCTGTAACGGTGCTCATGTTCTTCTGAAGTTATGTTCTGCTTTCATCATTTTGCTGTCCTATAGAGCGATAGAGTCAACATCCCTATCCTTAGACTTTTGGGAAACTGGACAAATGTGAAAAGCACTTGACACTTTCGAAGGCCGAATTCAAACCTTCGCAAATGGAGGATTCAGATGTTTAGGATAGAAAACCATGCTTTTTTTTACAACATTTTGGAGGCCCCCAAACTTTTTCGTCGCCCACCGTGCTTCGATCAGGTGGGCTGGGGTCAGCCGATTGGCTGGATTCCAAGTGAACCTTCAAGAGATCAATGAAAAGGCGATGTCAGATGCCAAACGTGATGGATATTGTCAGATCAGAAGGTACTAAAACATGACATTGTCAACTGTATGTGCCTCTTACATATGATTTCATTGGATTTCAAGCCTTGGAACATGGATCATGAAGAAAATGATAGATATTGACTAACCATGCGACCATAACCTCTTTTGAAATTCTGAAAGGGAGGTGAAATTTAATTTGAGAAGCATAGGCATCTTGGCATCAACTCCCAAAGTCTTAATGGTCCAGGTGATTTTATCTTTGGCAAATCCTTTTGGTATTGTTGTTTTTTCCTCAAAAGCTCATGCTCCACCAGGGCAAAGAGAAGGAGAGTCTGCGGGAGCAACGCGAGATTCAAGGAGAAGCAGCGGTTGTTTGAACATCTGCAAAACGGGATTTCTAAACAACTCCTTGTGAAAAAGAGTGACGTTTTTTGTCAGGAGTTGTGCAGTTGGACTTAGTTGCTTGGCACCATCACAGAAAGGAAAACACCCTTTCAAGAACCATTTACTGTAGCTACCAAACAACTGCGCATTCAATATACAAAAGCTGTGTTAATGCCAATTTTTGAGGGGAATCCCTCACCAAATTCAAAGCCGCTTTGAAATCTTATAAGATTCACGTAACACCGTTGTTTCATCGTCACTTTGGATATTTGGAAAACTGAGGAAGGTGGCATCTCGGAGACTCAGGAGGTGAATCCGATGGGTGAGAAAAGGGACACCAAAAGTTCGAAGTTGACCAAAAGACAAAGTGAAAGAAACCATACTGAGGTTGACTTCAAGCAGAGAATGAAGCTTCATAACCATATTAAAATGAAAAGAAATAGAAATCAAAGGGGTAGGTACATGTAGGCATCATGGGTTCAGCTACTTGCAAAAGGTCGAAAGTATCTAAGTATCTTGTCTTTGAAATCACCCCATTGTTGTGTCAGATGCTGCTGCGCAACGTGTCGGTGAAAGCGCCTGGCTCCGACTTGCTCCTGGTGGAAGATTTGACTTTGTCCGTCGGTCCATTGCAGCATTGAACGTTGAAACGTCAAACTATCATGAAAAAAATTGGAGCAAGATTCTCCATGCGAGATTTTGGGAGATTTCTGCTAATTTCTCCATTGTTCTGACCACACAAGACAACTCTTTCTAAACGTATTGCTTCAACATGTATCAATTTTCATCCCTTTTCATTCAAGTTCTTCAAGTTCAATGAGAAAATTCCCGTAAAAAATTCAGGTCCTGGGGAACGCTTGTTGGTGGTGGGCCCATCCGGTTGTGGAAAAACTTCAGTTCTCCGAGTAGCCAGTGAACTTTGGGACCCTGAAGTGGGATCTGTGCAGAGGCACGGATGTAGCTGGAAGGAAAAATGCCGGGAAAAATACTCGCAGATATATTGCGATGTATATTTTCTATATATTTTAATATTATAATATTATAATATCATGAATATGTATATGATTTGACATAGCTGACCATGTATGCTGTATAGTGCAATTATCACGTGTACGAACATCTAACCACATATATCTCTTGCAAGCACGCCTTGTTATTTCTAGTGTACATTATTTACATTGTAGACTAAGATGCATAAGATGCAGTCAACAACCAGAGACTTGAAGAAACAAAAACCAACACAGTTCACATTAAGAAAATCCAAAGAGGTCCGCCTCGATCGATCGAGGCCACCTGTGGGTGAGTTGCTGTTTGTGCCACAAAGGCTCGATGATTCGATGGATTTACGACTTGCTGAAGCTGAAATGTTTGCCGAACTTGTTTGTGCTATGTTTGTCTTTAAGCTCAGGCCATACATGCTTCTCGGCTCGTTGCGGGAACAACTATGCTATCCATTACCACAGGTGCCTTTCTGGACGAAGATGCATGTTTTTTCCCTCCAATCCATTCTTCGTATATTCTTGAAACCATCTCTTTTGTGCAATGCCAGGACAGCTTTGATGATGACACACTCAGGGACACCTTGAAAAAAGTGCGCCTCCAAAAGATGCTTTGCCTGCACAAACTCAACGGAAAGTGATCAAAAAGGTTTCAAAAGTTGTTCCATGGTTTTCTCTCGAATCTGTTTGGAAGCTTGATAAACCATTGGTAAACGTGGAATTGTTAAGCAACAATTTTCCTCACCAATACCCGACTGGGCAGATGAGCTGGAAGTGATCTAAGGTTGGTGGACAGGTATCCAGACTTGAATATCAAGCAGGACGACGGGCTATGGTGTCATTCGACAAATGCAAAAAGTTCGATGCATTTCATCACAAAAAATATAAGATAATAGACAGACCTTTGGGTTTCTAACGTTTTGATAATGTGCAAAAAAACGGAGGGAGAGAGTCTTTGAAGTGAATGATGTTGGTGAAGTCTTTGTTACGGAACCTGTTTTGTGGCTAACTTTGTGGCAATGTCGATGAAACATTTTGCTTTCCAGGACTGGCCTCGCTTGTTGTCCTTGGGTGAGCAACAGCGTCTTGCCTTTGCGCGGCTGCTCTTGAACGCACCACGCTATGCAGTTGCTCGGCAAAGGGAGCTCTAATTGTGGAAAATGTGACGATGTCAATGGAAAGCTGAAGAGCTTTCAAGAGGAAAGGATTGGATAAGATTGGATACATAAAGAGCACCGAATTGAAGGAGTGAAGATGTGATGTTTGCAATTTGGTTTGCAAGATCTTACGAGGTGAGGGGCATCCCAGTGTTTCCCTTCGTTTCCCTACCATCATCAATTTCTGGGCATGGCAATGCTGCAGCTTGAGCTTTAGGTGCTTGACGAAGCCACAAGTGCGCTGGATGTTGCAACAGAGAAATTGCTCTATTCCAAACTGGTGGAACGTGGTGTTGCAGTCATCAGATGCTTGGACTGACACCTCAAGGGGGCACCAACGTGTTGTACCAAAAGAACCAAGCTGTGGAATCCTTTTCTTGGTACCAAATATCGGCTATGAATATTGCAAAAATATATAATGTCAAATCTATGAATTCATGCAATACAATATATACTACGTAATTATTACACAGCTTAAAAAGACATGAAACTATTGATAAACATAACATATATTTGTATTATATTGTCGATATTGTATTCGTGACTTGTAATCAGATTTTCAAGAAGTGTCTTTCTAAGGTGTTGGTCATCGCCCTACCTTGGCAGATTACCATGATCAGGCGACATTGAAGGGATTCAACAAACATCCTGTTGTTTTTTCAACCCGCTGAGTCAGTTTGGATGATGTGTTTTCCCAAAAAACCCGGAGGTTCTGGAATTGTCTGGCAATGGTTCCTGGCGCATGGTGCCAGCTGCAACCTATGAGTTTGGTCAGATCTGAGGTTGGGAAGGGTCCATCCAACTCAACGAAACTTTGAGCGTTGAAATGATGAAATCTGAACTGATGAATAGATTCAGATTGGATATGGAATGATATGGATATGTTGGAAATATGTATTAAATGTATTATGTTGGATACATTAAATGATCTTCTTAGAGTCATAAGACGAAGAAGTGTAGCACGGAAGGTGTTTTGTTTGAGAACAGAAAAAAAGCTTTTTGAATCTGAGATTTCCCGGCTTTCCCAGGTGCTGGAAGATGCGCAGATAGATCCCAAGAGTTGCGCATTCTGAAGGGTTTTGGAACAAATCCAGCTCTAGATTGCTTGACATCCCATGTCCATATGCCTTGGTGCCGATCAAGGAACATGTAAGACATTGTAAGACTCTAAGACATTGAAAGTCCTGAAATTTGAGAAATTGACGTGTCACTTGAAACCATTTCACTGTGGATTGGCATCGGAATTTCGTGCATGCATGAATCCCAAATCGGGATGGACATCGCTGCAAATCCTTGACGAAGGTTGCTGAGTCACAATACCTCATAGTCGAATGGACTTGAGTTCGATCTCAGGACTTTGTCGATCCTTTTTTTGCATCCGTTTCAGACAAAGAACCAAATGAACCAAAAAAAAATAGAAAGAACGAAGATGGGAGGAATTCAGCGGTCGGCAATGGCATCAAGCTGAGAGTTGCAAGCTTTTTGAAAAGACAGAGAGAGCAAAAGTATCCCTCTTGAATCATGGCAACGATATAAGTCTTCGGTGAATGGCTTCTGCTGTTAGCTGTACATGCAACCGAAGCGTATCGTGGCAAATGTCGCATACAACTTGTCCCAACGTTCATTTTGACAAGAATTCATAAGAGCATGTTTCGAGACAAACATTCAGGACTTGAGCAGATCAAATTCATAGTTCAAGGCTCGTGGCATGGGCCACCACAAGTTTCGGTGACGGGGTGAAACTGATCTTCTTACCTAAATTATTCAGGAGTCATGTAATTACCTTGTCACAAATCCACTCGAGATTGACTCTCCAGTCTATGCTAGGATTGTCGATGAAAGACTGAACCCCAGAAAAGCACTATTTTGACATGTTTTCAGTGTTTCGACTGTTGTCGCGATGTTGTCAACGGCCTGATTTTCCACGGTCTCTTTGCATCAACGTGCAATGGCCGGAGACCAGAACCTCTGCGAAATGATAAGAACTCTTCTAACAGCGTGCTCCATGATGGTTGGCAACTTGCAACCTATACTTATACATTATACAATTATACGCCATTGTTGGCATAGGTGGGTTTTGTGGGTTTTTTTGCAGTTCCACGATGCATGGTTTTGGTTGGCAAAACCAACCTTCACACGCACAGCCCAAAACCTTCTAGTTTTCTTATGCATTTGCTGAATTCATCTGAAGTCTTTTTTTGCAGAGGTCTCTCGGGACACATGGTTTGCCTTTTGCGTCGGAACCCTGAAAATCCTTGGAGGTGACACTTTCAAGTGGTTCCCATTGGAGTTCTCAGACATTAGACATCATTAGACATGAAAAGAGCCCTGGCTGCTCGGCTGCTCCAATCGCCAGGCATGGCTGCTTCAAACAGCAAGAGCCAAACCGTTACACCAGAATCACAGTCCAGGCTCCAGAAGCTCCTGAGCATTGAACCAGCTGAAGGAAACACCACGAAATTTGCTCATTCCCAACAGGAATACATCTTCCGCTTGTGCTTCTTGTTGTGAATGTTGTCAACGTTGATGCTTCCATTTTTCATAATCTGATATTCATGACGCTCGGAAGCAAGATACTCACCCACGTGCCACGTCACACGTCCAACTGTCCCACGTGCCTCGGCCTGTCGTTTGAATGCCGACAATACCGACACACGCTGCCGTGTTCAATGTTGTATGGAGCCTTTGGAGCCTTTTGCATGACGAAGTTCGGAATCTCCTTCGGAAAACACAGCCTTTTGACGAAAAGTGAGATCTGAGATGAATGAATATGGTTTGACAAATGTTGACTTTGTTTGGCAAAAATCTCAAAAAGTCAAAAAAGAAATATGAGATCATGAGGTTCATTTTGTATCATTTTGTCATCTGCGTGTTTCTTTGGGTTTTCGAGCTTCCGATTTTCTTATCCACAGCTGACCAGCTGTGAGATGATTGCAAGGGAGCAGAACCCATGACAGGTTGAACGATGCACCGGATGGGTGTGCCATTTCAGACCAAGCGGATGTACCACCTCCATCCACCTGTCAGTTGTGGTTTCTTCGGTAGTGAAATTCTGTACCTGCTTTAATAGTCTATGTAACTTTTCCGTGTTTGGTTCCACTGGTGATGTATCACGATACCTTGATATGCCGTATGCCTGTGATGTTCAGACGGTTGCAGAGATGTTTGCTGTCTCTCTCTCTGTGTCGCTTCAGTGGCCACTGATCACTGAAGTATAGGAAGTCTTTGCTTCTGCCCCTGCATTTTCGAACAATCAGTACAATCATAGTCTCAAATTGTCTCAGGTCATCTCAAGTCTTTCTTTTTATCTTTTCGTGCCTTTAGGGAACTTTGCGAAACATCCCGACACTTGATGCCATTCTGGTCTGTTTTGAGGGGATTTTAATGATTTTAATCGTCACCAAAGGTGGGTTCTGCTTCCCCCCACCGGTTCCACACGAGTGGGGGTCCAAAAAAAAAAAGCCTTGGAGCGTGGTGGATTTGTGAGAGGCAAAGGTGAAAGGCGGTGAACTGCAAATTCGTCTTTCGAAGTTTGCAAACTCGGAGTTTTCGACTTCGAAACCCCAGAAATCCTGACCCTGAAGACTTTAACAAGCCATCATTTAATCCGACTTAATTTCTGCAGTTCCAGTTTCACCGTCGCATCTAACCGATCTAACCTTCGACAGGTGAGTGGTACAGAACCTATAGATGCAGCGGTTGCTGATTTTGCAGGCTCCAAGTGATGCTGTCAACGGTGGGTACTGGTTACTGGTTCAGTTGATGTTGTCAACGGGACAGTCGTCCTAGTCATCCATTGGTGTTTCGCAGGCGCTGTGATTTACATGGGAGAGCTGAAGGATACCGTGGACGTCCAAATCCAGGCAAGGGTTGAAGATGATTGAAGCAGTTCATAGCAGCATAGTTTGAATATAGCTCAGATATAGTTATGCTGGAAAACGCTGAGGTACAAAAACCAAGGGAGGTAGAACACAGAGAAACTCTTTCCGACAAGACACGATGAGAAGATCAATGTGTGAAAGAGCTCGTCGCTTTGCTGCTTCACCCTGCAGGCTGACAAAGTTGAGAAAGTGGACTGCCACAAGGTGCGCAGAGCTTCTTTGACCGTGCAAGTTTAAGTGATTTGAAATTGTGAACAGCTGACAATGAACACAAGACAAAGACAAAAAGAAAGATGATGATTTTTGCAACGAAAAATCTTGGCCGTCAGGTATTACATCACATGGCATCACTGTTCGTCGTCAGGTGCGCTGCAGTTCTTTCGTCGTTGGAGCAGCTTCCGGCGTGCTCTTGGACCTGGCCGCGCACGAGGCCGCTGCCCGCTGCGTTGGCTCCGGAACTTGGGGCCGACAAACCAAGAGATACGATGATTCTGGATGCTTGTTGAAGCTTTGTGAAGGTCAAGTTGAGAATATTGCTCAGAATAAGAGGATGAGAAGGGATCTTTTTTGAAAAGTGATTTTGAATCTTTGGCTCAAAACAAACTCTACCTGCAGTGAGATGTTTGTTTGTGACAGATATCATATGGTAAATGTCCTCGTACTAACCTTGGAAGATTCCTTCCCGTCTTGTCGGATAGAGCCAGGTAGTGAACCGGGAGTTCATCCCAAAGTTCTCAGCCATGGCAGTGGAGCAGCTTGAAAGGCAGCAACATGTTGAATTTAAGACACGTTTGAGGGAAGATGAAGATTCAAATGATTCAAACATGTATGTTGTATGCATGTTGCGTATTTTTTGAGTTCAATCATGTTGTTTTGCTGATTGAAGATAGCAAGCTAGAAACAAGAGTCAAGACCGGACAAGACAAGACAAGGAAGAAAACTTTCATGCTTGGGACTTGCAAAAACACGACAGGGGACGCCGTTCATTGGCCCGTTTACGTGGAAATGTTGCTGAAGTGCTGCGAGCTTAGAATGGGCAGCTTTTAGAAGTATCCCATTGGCTGATCATTGAAGTAGTCTGTTTGAGATAGAAGTCATGATAACATCATGATTAAAATCATGATAATCCTATCCAAACCTATTCTGGTGACAACATGGATGATATCTCGTGGAATATTGGGAGCTTCAAAGACCGATGAAAATTCCCGTGCCAAAGGCCGGAGATTGAGCATACTCGAACAGAGTCACGCCCGGCGGTGGTGGCTGCAATGGCAGGTTCGCAGACAGAGAACACTTGGTGACAAGGGCTACAGATGATCCATTCACTGACAATTAGACAGATTTGATACTGTACATGCGAGGATTCTGAAGGATGTCGTATTGTTTGCCTCATTTTTCTTGATCATTTTTCCTCTTTCTCTTTGGCTTCAATCATCTTGAACCTAAGTCACACTCTAAGGTTGTTTCAACACACCTTTGGAACACACCCCTAAACCTTTACCAACAGGCTATAAAGGGATTCCTTTCATAGCGGGCTGGGGGTATTGCCTGGGGTGTGCTCTACGGGTGTGTTGTATTTTTCTTGGACACACGTATCACCATTGCATCAGTGTCACCATGTATCATTGAGATTGAGACTCCGTATTTTCGCCGCTATAGGCCTTTTGCTGTTGGGTGCTATGGTCTTAAAGGCTCGTAGGAAGAGAGGCAGGGTCGGCAGGGCATTGGGAATCCAAGACGACAATATGTTTGAGAAGACACTGTTGGGTTGTTTTTAAGCGAAAGACGTCAAAAAAAGTTGTGTTTATTTGTGTTGTTCCTGGACTCTCTGCCTTTTTGTCCTATTTCGTCCTTTGCGATGTTCAACAAAAAGCCGAATCATTTCCCTCAAAGCTGCTGATTTGATCTTTCCATATCTTTCTGAAGGTGCTGTGAAAGCACCTCCCACTCCTGCAGAGACACCGGTTCTAGTCTCAGAAAGCTGCTTCCAAACAGCTATTGCTATAACGCCATCGCCGTTTGCTTCAAGAAGTACTTCAAAGAAACAGATTTGAGTGTCACGCGTTGATTATTCAAGTCGGGAAATATGGAAGATAATGATTGCTAATTCAGATTTGATGTTACTGCATGTGACTCCTACATATGTTGTTCTTTTCTTTGCTGCCATGTTTTCTTTTTCCCAATTTTCCCAAGGGACATGGGCCAACTCGCCAGTCCCACGTCGTTTGAGACCTTTAAGGTTATGCGACCCAAAGCAAAACCTCCACCTCCACCGAGGCACAGTTGAAACATGTTGAAACAATGAACATGTGTTGATCTTGACAGGTTCACTTTGCCAGGACTTATATAATAAGGGTATGATCGTTATGCAATGTTATACACTATATAAGTATTATTTACTATTACACTTATATACATAATTTGCACCACAAATCATGCATTTCAGTTCAATGGACCACCATATGATCAGCCATTGCTCAGGAGCATGAAGGGCGGTCCAAAGGCTGGAAATGGAAAGTTATTTTTTAGGAGTTGAACGAACAGAGACATACATAAATGGCGATGAACACAGCTTTTCAACAGACTGAATAGCCTCAAGCCGAAGAGGAAGAATGCCACAACTGGTGCAAAATGTTAGCCGCTGGCTCTTTTGCGGATGAGGCATCCCCTCGGCCAAAAGCTAATACCTTGGACGAGGGCATGCTCAGCCCTCGCTCGGCAGAATTTGCTCGCTTTGGAAAGAGGAGAAACTCTGCGTTTGCAGAAAAATCATGACATTTGTGAAGCATTCAATTTTCAGTGTCCAAAACCAAACTTACAAAGTGAATATCTTCAACGTATGAGAATCTTTCAGAAGCAATGGACATCTTAAATCTCGATTCACATTTGGACAAAATCCGACAGGATCCATTGGGTGAAGCCCAGCTGTGAGGACCCTTTCCCACGCATGTGTTAAACGCAAACTCATGGAAGGCAGTTGATATTTTGAGTTACATTTTGCAGCATTGGCTGGATGCATCCCCGGCTGGAATCCCTTATGATTCCCTGTTTAATTGGCTGTTGTCACCCTCCAGGAGCCTCAAGAGGATACCATCTTCGGTGAGCTCAAAATGGGAAATAGTAAGAGCGAGGATACGAAGCAATCCCGACATGTTTGGAGGAAAGCTGACAGCTACGGTGGCTTTCCATTGAGTGTGAGAAGCTTAATATTTGCAATATACGGCTATTACATAGATTCATAGATCAATATTCATGACAATTGAATGCTTTGCTTTTGCATCAACATCCTGCAAGTGTCAAAATTGTAGTTGACACCAGACTCCAGATCAAGATTGCTTACTTCAAAGTTTCTGTTTCGTTTGTAGAAGCTGAGTTCTTTTGCTTCAATTTGTTGGGCCAGGCCGAAGCTTCAGTTTGATAAAGAGTTGATGGATGCCATGTTTACTCCACGAAGTCTTGAGCCCAATCACTGAGCATCAAGAAATCGTTCGCTTCGCGCATCGCTCGATATTCGGATCGTGTGTCGGTGTTGAGGTGCTCGTACACCAACAGCCACACCACGCAGATCCTGGACCGGACCCAAACCACAAGGCATTGCTTTGGGGCTTTAACGTGCTCAAACGTGCTTTAACATTGGTTGCGCATTTTGCATTGCATTTCTTTCCTCACTTGTTTTGAGATGTGTTTCTGTGCCGTTTTCTTGTTTGAACATCAAAGTGGTGACTGGCGTGAGGCATTTGTTTGCTGGACAACAGCCGAGCCCACAATATTGCCCGGGAACTTGGGATTCTACCATGCAGCAACTGTGCATGAAGACAAGTCATCCAAGATATTGCCAAGATCAGTGGTGAAAGGATCCTATCCTTCGCTATCCTTGGTCCATTTTTTAATTTGCAAGATCTCTGTTTTCAAAAAGACCTGATATCCAGCTGCAAAGCATGCTTGTTCCCCCCAAAAAGTCAGTCTCCCCCCAGTGGCCGACCCATGCAGCCTCTTTCACAGGCGATTGTCCTTACGAAGCTTGCGATCAGTACAGAGGTGGACGAAAAGTAAAGAGAGTGAAGAGGTTTTGAAGAGGTTTCAACTTTCCATTGGTGCTTGGTGCATGTGTATTATTGATATTATGTGGCTATATTACTGTATGATAGCCAATTAATGACATTTCATGACATGTGTAATCACAGCTACTACAACTGGAAAAGGAGTTGTGATTCGGTTGCGCTTGCAGGAGCTGAGTCGATGCATCCGCTCTTTTGATACAGGCAGGTGATACAGGGATCCTATGTGCATAGAAAACATGTGGAACAAAACGCACTGAAGAGACACTTTAGGAGATGATTCAATCAAAACAAATCAGATTCTCACAAAAACACAAATTGCAAGACACGTGAATCATTTCGGAGCATTCCTCTGCACGTTACTCATTGATTTGATTCAAACATTTATTCATGATTCTTCAATCACATGAACTATGTAAGTGTATGGAATGTTTTTTCTATTCTTGATCCGTAGGTCATGGACGATGGTAACCATGACACGGCGCTAACGGTGAAATCGAACGCGTTGAATGCAATTCCTCCGAGGTCAGCAGCGCCTCAAGGCCGACCACGTGGAATTGCTCCACGTGGCGATGCCCACCGCCTCAGAGGCGCGAGGATGGGAAAACATCTCAAGGGCTGATGGCAGTGATGACCTGGAGAGAGGCTGCAGGCTGCACAAAAGATATGTTGTGTTTAAAAGATAAAGAAATATACATATTATATGTATATATACATATTACATGTACGTAGCTTCATTCTGATTCAAGTCAGTTACTTGTACAGTGGAAACAAATTTCAAAGTTGAGGAATATTTGCATTAGTCTGTGCAGCTGTGGAATGAACATTTTGGACAGGTCACCAAGCTGCAGGAGAACAAGCACAAGGAGACAGCAGACAAACGAGAACAGGATGAAACGGTAAAGTGCAAGTTTATCTCCCTCCAAACGGGGAAAGCAATAGTGCCCATGGCCTTGAAGAATGTCAAGTTGTAAACTGAAGTCTTCATATTTTTTGATCTTCTTGGCATATTTTTAATGCTCCATATGTCACCGTGAATAACAACTTGCAGTGCAGGCAGAGGCATTACGTGATGTGGAGCGAAGGCGATGGGTTCAAAAAGTGTCAAGCATGATGAAGCCGTTTCGAGTTTCGTCACAAAGCGGAAAGTCTTCCCACTTTGCCACGTTGAGTCACGTTGAGTCAGGATGTTGCCGCTATGTACTTTGAGTCCCACCAGAATCAAGGCTTTCTCGTTGTGGTTGCAGAGAGATCTGATTTGAAAAGTCTTGAAATGTGGACTTGACCTATGACTGCTGTAGAATCCTGCAAAATTGGCCTGGGAACGTCTGCACTGGGATAGGTGATGAAGTTTGCTTTGACCTATGAGTGTGCACCTTAGTCATGCCTTGCTAATCATGAGAATCCAACAGATATATGCTATATTCAACATATGATGCTTATAATATGTTATGATCTTTTGTGATTTTGTGCGATCATATTTACCATTACCATATTCATAATATGATATTCAGTTAGGATATTTTGATATGGTTTTATCATACGATATGTCGACTCAGCTTCGGTCGTTTGAATCGAACAAGTGAAGTCTGGCTTTTGCACCCAGATATACTCGCGAAGTCCTGATGCAGCGCTGCAAGGCTCGTTCAAGTCAGAATGACCGTAGAATCGAGACGGGATCATTAAGGGATGGACTTGTTTTGTTGACTTTGTTACATTAAGATATATTTGGTGAATACAGTAAATTTGTTCATACTTCCGATGTTGATGTTTCAGTGTATGATAATTAATGTTTTATATGTTCTGGATCTGGAGTCAAATGTTTGGTGACCCATGGTGATACACCAGGTGCTTCGTGATGCTGCTGATGAAGCCAGGAGAGCTCTGTGGAAAACAGGTTCTGAAAGTTAGGCAGCAACTTATTCTTTGTACACTTAGTCTTCAAAAAACACATTTCAGTGACAACTCCGGGAGCTTCACATCAAGAGATTCGTCGATTTTACAGGAACAGTCAACAATTCAGAGATTTGCTGGCGATTATCCTGGAGGCCCGAGGAATCAAGTCATAGCAGGAATTCGGTTGTTTCCAAGAAGGATGTCACGCCCAAATTACTTGGAAACTGGAAAAATTGTGGTTGGCTGCAAAAAAAACATTTGGGGTGCATTGAGAGCACTGGCGAAATTCATTTGAACGTTCAGGCTGGCAACTACATCAACGGAGATCCTGGTGCACAGAAGGCATGAGTCGCGACTCACGACTCATGAAATCACAAGTATAGTTTGATTCTTGTTCAAATATTCAAAATAACTGAGAATTCAATGGATTCTTTGGACAGCTTCGATGTTGCAACATTGTAGAAATTTACGCTATATATCAACAATACATGCAAAATCAATGGGAAACAACTCGGCATGTCGACTCTGCCAGGCTTCCGAGCGTGTGATGGCGTTCAGCATCGAGTCTCTGCAATCTTTGGCGAATTTCAAGGCTCAACGACTCGATGACTGGATGACTCGACACGTCGTCACTTCCGAAGAAAGCAACAGATATATACCTTTTACGTCCTTTAACCGTAAGCATCTATTTGAAAGATCCCGCCAACACTGGCAGTAAATCTTTTAAAGTGTGATCAGTGCCAGTGATGACAATGATGGCTATAGATGTCCTTTTGTTGGCTCGTAGATTGTGATATTTTCGTTGCTGCACACAAGGTTGGTTGCATCTCTTGCATGCACTTCTTGTGCATCACGATGCGAGCTTCGGATACCCGGTTCCTGCCTAGCACTCGGTTTCTGCGAGCTTCATGGCAATCAAGATCTGAACCACCAAGGGCATCAAGGCTTGTAAAGATAGATGTGTTTTTGAATTTTCTTTTTGATCTATTCAATTATTCCTTGTTTTTTTTGTCACAAAAGAGATTGAATGGGATTGATATTCTACCTTACCTGCAAAGTCTGATAGTCTGATAGACTAGACAGACAGAACCAGATGAACCAGCAAAGTCTGATAAATCTATTGCCAGTGAAGGTTCCCAGCAGATGGGATAACACGGAAACACTTCCAGGTCGTGCCTTGAGGCGAGTCTGAAGGACATTCGCCCAGCAGCCAAGGCGCCAAACTTGTTTAACAAACGATGCAGGTTGGTCAAGACATGTCCCAAATGGTACAGATGTGAAACTGTTTGGAAGGTATTAGTTTGATTTAGTTTGTGTTTCTAGAGTTTCGTTTGTAGCCACAGCATGCTACAGCTAGTCATTTGTGCAAATTTCTGTGCAGATCTTCAGAAGTTACATGCTTTGAATAGTGGACTCAGGAGAAATTCTCCATGCTCCGTTCTGAAGTGGAAGCCTTCATGGGTGAGGCAAGAACTTCAAGTCGAAACTTAGGGTTGCAGATGTTCATGTGTTGTTTGTTGAACAAACTGTGTTTTGGTTTCTTGTCTAATTCTGACGGTATAACTGACCATTTTATGTATGTATGATAATTGATAAGATAATTATATACTTCCCTCATTTTTCCTCTACAGCATTTGAAATACATCAAAAATTATGTCCACTTGCGTCGCAAAAATCCCTACAGTTTGCTGCTCTTTCCAGGTGAACTTCGCACAGGCCAGGCTTCGTGAAATGTCGACGGTGCCGGCGAAGCCCAAGCCCACTCCGGCCCGTAACCTCAGGTCGAAGGCATGGAAAGACACAGTTCGATCCCCCGTTCCGCAAAGATCAGCTTCCATTGTGTACCGATTTGCCGCAATCCAACTGAGGCCCCCATTGAGGCTGGGCAGTGACAACGCAAGAACAAAGTTGAACAAATCCTTCAAGATTCGTGATTATCCTGATTCCTAGATGTGCTTTCTTCAGGACCTTGTCTGACCTTCCAAGGGTTTGTTGATTTTTGTTGCTCCTCATCGGATCACAATTTGACATGGTTCGCGGATGGTGTGATGGTGATGTTTCTGGCGTTGTAGTGTTTGCAGGCCAAGAAACGCAGTGATTGTAGCGAACCAGAACCCGAAGGAAAGCCTCAAGGCGAAAGTGCAGGCAGGAAATAGAATGTGTTGAACAACTTGAGAGGTAACACAGATGTTGTGATTCCGAGAATGGTGGGATTTTATTGCATTTGATGAAGACGTCATTTGACTTATCTCTTTTTGACCTATCGGATTGATGTTTTTCAGGTGAAGAAGCACCAGCAGTGAGCACCTCAATCCCCAGAACGGAAAGATGTGCACGACTATGTGACTATGAGAGCCTTTAAAAAGATGTCAAATTTTGATTCATTTGATTCTTGGTTCAGAATTGATAATACGTTTGATATTTTGTTGATATGACAAATATGACATTGATTGAAGAATGGCAAAGATTGAGTGAAAACAGGTGTGTCTGAACATTTGGGCTCCAAGGAACTTCCATGGCCTGAAGTCACCGAAGAGGTGGGGAAGTTGGAATGTGATAGAAGATATATAGAAGCCTAATTAAGGAGCTTCCTCCTTTTGAAGATAGAGAGTTTGTTTGGTCAGAACCCATTGGTCTTTGCAATTTCTTTTTCTGCCAATGCTGAATGTTATTTACAATTTACGATATGTGTATCCATAGACTTTCTTCTCAAGTCCTTGCTTTCGCACGTCCCACTCTCCGCGAGCTGCTTTGGTTACAGTGGATGGAGCGAAGTATTGCCATGGCAGCCGACCAAACCTGTTGTTCTGGCGGACTGTTAGGTGAGTGAAGTTGTTCTAGATACTTGGCAGATTCAAAACATGAAGTGAAGTAATGTCAGTTGAGAATTCCACTCTTTCTATCTTTTATTGATGTGCTGCAAATTGTTTTTTTGTCTTGCCGTTGAATGATTTTGTTTTAGTCTTGACTTGGCTTGCTGGTTGTGTCAAAGGAGCCAAGCTAGCAAAGCTGATTGTATTTTTCACTTTGCGACTTGGCGCAAGTCTTTTGAACCTCTCCTATCAGTATTTTCGTTTGGACATTGGTGAGCTTCTCGTGCTTTGACCACTTTTAAAAGATATGCCCAAGTTTTGTTTAATTCATGTTTGCCCTTTCAACTTCACACAAACACCTTAATTGAAACATTGAAATGACCGAAGAGATGTTGAAACTCTGCCAGATCTGCAGTTCAGTTCATCTATTTGCCCCTTCGCAGCATCGCAGCATTGGCACAAACGACGTGCCCCCTGGGGGAGTGGTGCGTCTGCAGCCATGGCGCACATGATGAAGCCGCAGATCATCCTCCTGAAGGCCTCTCCTTTCATCGGTTTCACTCTGAAGTCAAAACAGACAACAAAATATCAAAAGATATAGAAAGGGCATCAGTTTAGAGATATCTCAGTGCTATTTCTTGAAATCCTGCGGAACTTCACTGACTTCCCAGGACGGAACAGATGCCTCACAAGGGAAGGGTCAGATCATCAGCAACATCAACGCCTGTCAAGCCGTTCAGACCTTAGTTCATCACCTGTCATGAAGTCCACCATGTCATCCCGTGTCATCTACCAGGTTGTGGGCATCGTCAAGTCCACCTTGGGACCTCGTGGTATGGACAAGTTGATTGAAGAAGGTAGTGGCACAACCATCACCAACGATGGTGCAACAGTGATGAAGAAGTTGAATATTGTCCCTCAGAAAGCAACCTGTGAAAAGTGCACTTCACAAGGGTTGGTTATATACAGATACACATTGTGACATCATAGAATCATATAGCTTGGCTTTTTGTTCCAAGACTACAAGATTCGAAGCTTGCATAATTTTGCAATTTGTGATTATCATGTCCGACATGTCCCTATTCATATTGTAGCCAGATGTAGCCAGAAACCTTTGCAAACCATATATCAAACTCCCATATGTCACGTCGCATCCGCTGAGGTCCATCCAGCTGCAAGGATCTTGGTTGACATCAGCAAGGCCCAGGACAATGAAGTTGGGGATGGCACCACCAGCGTCGTAGTGATCACAGGCACGGGATGCAACGACATAAACCACCATCCAGCCGCGGCATTTCCGGACAGACATTCCTCGAGTGATGTCGTGATGTCGTTTCCCCAGGTGAGTTGCTGAAAGAGGCGAAGAGTTTCTTGGAAGACGGCCTTGTGGCTCCTCAAATCATCAAGGTGGAGCTTCTGATGTCATTTCTGATGATTTCAGTGAAGCAAAAATTGCTCATTTGGCATCATGAAATATGTGTTCAATTCTCCAAGTCCATGCAGTTTTTGATTTCATTAAACATGCAAACAAGATCATGCTATCCCCTGGAGGGCTATCGGACCGCCTGCAATTTGGCGATCCAAAAGCTGTTGGAAATGGCCGTGGATCTGAAAGATAAATCCATGGAGGAGAAACGTTCGATGCTCATCAGGTGCGCTGAGACCACCTTGAATTCCAAGTGCCTTGGCTGTTAGGAAACTGATCTAGGAAGGAAAGAATGGGATTGATATCGGATATTATTGGATCATATTGGATGGGTGGGGTTGTGAAGGCTAAGAGTTAAGAAGTGGATTCAAGAGAATGAAATGTGATTGGTGGGTTTCGATGGTATGGAACAATAGATAGTACTGGTATGGAACAATAGATAGTAAAGACTATAAAAGAGGAAGATGCAGCAATAACAAAGGTGAGAATCTGATCAGATCTGACAAGATTTGAGGTTGGTGGCTGACTACAAGACATTCTTTGCCCAAATGTCTGTGGATGCCATCTCAATGCTTGGTGATGATCTGTCGGTGTCCAGTGTAGGCATCAAGAAGGTCACAGGTGGATCTGTCACGGATACGATGCTTGTTGAAGGTGTTTGCTTCAAGAAATGCTTTTCCTATGCCGGTTTTGAGCAGCAGCCAAAGCGCTTTGAGAACGCCAAGATTTTGCTTTTGAACCTCGAGCTGGAGCTCAAGGCTGAAAAAGATAATGCAGAGGTGAGGATAAGCGATCCTGATCAGTACCAGTCCATTGTGGATGCTGAATGGAACATCATCTATGTCACTTGGCTCAGTTACGATTGAAATTTACCATTCTGTCAAGAGACCATTGAAGATTGAGGTTGCTAGACACCTGATTGCATCCTTCTCTTAGTGGAAGTGTGAAGCAAAAAAGGCAAGTCTTCATGCGTCCAACTCCGAATTCTCTAGGAGAAGCTGGAATTGATTGCAAAGTCTGGAGCAAACGTCGTGCTCAGCCGCCTTGCTATTGGCGACCTTGCTACCCAGCCCCTCAGAAGAAAACAACCTCCTTTTCATTTTGACAGGATTGAAATGTATTCGACCTTGGCATTTTGACACGTTTTGGCACTTGACCTCTTTGTCGGATCTTGAAAGGTATTTCGCCGATCGCAACATCTTTTGCGCGGGGCGTTTGGAGGTCCCGCTGTGAGCATTTCCCTCATCATCATCATCATCATCATCATCATCATCATCATCATCATCATAAACCATGCTCATCCTCATGCACCAATTTTTCGCATCATGGAATCATGGCATGTCCGTCCAATTCCGATTGTGCAAGGTGGAGGACCTGGAACGCACCAGGCGTGCCACCGGGGCAGAAGTTCAGACCACAGCTCAAGGTATCACACCGAATCCTGGCTATTAAATCAGCGGACTTCAATCAAAGTCAAAGTTTATGTATGCACAGTATCAATGCATATAGTAGTAAAATCATATTGTTTACTTACAGGTTTCCTTGTTGACTTGTTGGTGTCTTGTAGATGTTGCTTCTAGTGGTTAAGAGGGAGTCTCCAGTCTGACCAAGGAGTGTCTTGGGATCTTGTGGCCTTTTCGAAGAAAAGCAAGTCGGTGCTGAGCGCTTCAATTTCTTCACAAAATGCGCAGCTTGGAAGCAGAAAGGGAACTAGATGGTCCACATGTGTTCACACTTGTCTATGCATTGTTTTCCAAGGTTGGTGTTTGTAAAGAAAGTCATTAGATACAAAACATGCCTGACCATGGCCGCCTCACCATGTTTTGAATGCATTTGCTGCCGCATTTTTGAGTATAGAAGTTGCCTGAGGAGAAGACCAAGACTGCCACTATCCTAATTCGAGGTGGTGCTCAGCAATTCATTGACGAAGCGGCCCGATCTCTGAACGACTCTTTAATGCTTCTTGGCGAATCAGAGTAGAAAAAAATATCATGAACTGTCACTGAAACTGCAGATCGGGGAGGTTGCAAAGTCTTGGAACATATTGCAAAACCATTGGAACCGTTGGGTGGCTTCATGTGTTTTCAGAGAGATGAGGTAACAAGGTAGTGAGCTCCTGCAATGTGCGATGCACCAAGGATTGTCCGGCGAGCCATGAAAAATACGAAGGTTGTGGGTGGAGGCGGTGCCATCGAAATGGAACTCAGCCGATATCTTCGCGAATACGCACGTACCATCAGCGGCAAACAGCAGTTGGTGATCAACTACTTTGCACGTGCCTTAGAGGTGCGCAGAGCCGCAGAGCCATGTGCAGCAGATTTCGAGAATTCGGGATACGCTCTTGTTCTCCATTGAAAATACACACACAAACTCCGTTCCAACATATCTCAGACTCAATATTCGATGTCATCTACAAAAAAAGGAAGACCCCGGATCCGTGAAAAGCCAAGCCTGATTTGTGTATTCGGTGGTTACCAACTCTTTGGTCGGTTGAGCCAGGTCATCCCAATGACTTTGGCGCAGAATAGTGGCGCAGATGGCACGAAGGTGTTGAATCAACTTCGACAAAAACATGCAGCAGCAGGACCAGAAGGTCGTTGGTGGGGCGTGGACTGCATGAATTGCACAGTGGGCCTGGCATGGTTTAAGGAACTGTTTTTTTGTGTTTCATTGCAATTGCAAAAAATTGCAATATATGTTGAAGAATGACTACCTGTCATGTTCTAATCCACCAACTCTCAAAAAGTGGGTTACCCTTGATTTTCATGGCTCACACACAGATTACAACACCTCGAATGTGTTTTCTTTGCTGCCAGGTCTGTGATGCTTTCCAAAGCTACATTTGGGAGCCTGTTTTGGTCAAGGAGAGTGCTCTGAATGCTGCAACAGAGGCGGCATGCCTCATCCTCTCCATTGATGAGACTGTGAAGAATCCGCAGCTTGGTTGACATCCAAAACAAGCAGCCCACCTTTGCTTGCCATTTTGCCTACGGGTTTTCATACCGGTTTTCCTACCAGTTGCTTTTGTTATGAGCAAGGTTTGAAGAGAATAGATGATGTTTGTGGATTCTGTGGACGTGTTCCACTAAGGCAGAGTGAGAAGCCTCAAGGGGGACCGAAAGGAAAAGGCAAAGGGAAGGCACCCTGCACACAATTTGACAATTTGACAGAAGTCAATAGTTAAAATTGTATGACTGTATGACATTTTTAGAATAGAGATACAAACTTATACGATTTGTTGGATTCAGTGGCTTCAAAATAGCCAGAATTTGCAATTTGTTGGTCAGGGCATGGGCATGCCGATGGGCAAGGGCCGTGGTCGTGGCGCTCGTGTGCTGAAGGGATGAGGGATGAACAGGCCGCAATACAGAGCCTGTTTTGCAGAGTAACACAAACTCCGCAAAAGCGCGGAAAGAGAAAAAAACGGAAAGTCAGCGGATCCATCCATCCATCCAGTGATTGTGCTCGTGTGTGCTGTGACCAAAGTATACATCAGCAATTTTGTAGCATGTTTCTCTGAGCGTGATGGACGTTGTGATCCAGAGTCCTTTTTCACTTGAAACTCCAGCTAAGGTGAAATCGATGCTTTTTCCAAGGCCTGACACAGCCTACCTTTGAGGCATCAAAGCTGAAAAGATGACCGTGGTTTGACGGTACGTGCTATGCGCAGCTATGCACAGATCTTCGATTGAATCGACAACTTCGGATGAAAGCCCATGGTCCATCAGGCGTTGGTGAATTTGTCCAAGCTGTAAAAAGAGGGCTCGAATTGGCATAGCACAATGCTCTGCCACACGGTCCTTTGCCACAGCTTTGGTTACCACAGAAAAGATTGCGATGTGCGCTTTGCAATGAAAAGATCGCTGTAATTATCGCTGTCATTCTCGTAGATTCCTGTATTCATACGATTCGTATCAGGTGCTCGCCAGGGAACGATTGTCAATGCTAGTGTCAGACTTCACTTGGAAGGCGGGCGGAATGTCAAGTCAGTTTTTTTTTGATTTCTCAAAGTCACGCAATGATGCAGTTGTTCAATGACACATGCCAATCTGAATATACATGTTTTTACTATTTGGCTGCTGATTATTTGGACAGGCTCATCAACTGCGACTTGAGCTGGCTCGAGCCGAGCAGGCGCCTGCAGTGAATTCATGAGTCGTCTTCCCACAGGCCGCAGGTGTCCTCCAGATGTGATCCTCCAGGCCGCAGTGGATGTGCAGAGTTACTTTTCGACGAATCGCGGCTCTCCTCGCAAAGACAAGGACCTGATTCCGCAATTAAAGGTTTATGATTGAAGGAATGATCTACTATGATCTACTCTGCAGTGACTACAGTAACATGTAAAGACATGTAAAGACAGTCATGGATTGAATGCAGTAGTGGACAGAGAATCAAAGTTCTGCGTTTGAATTTTTTGCTGTGAGTCTTTGCCGCATTTTTGTGCATGTCTGACAAAAAGACGCATGCAAAGAATTCTCAAGCTTTTGACATGATGTTCATGTTCCTGTGTTTACAAGCTTTCAGGCTGGTTAATTGGTTTTAGGCAATGTAAGCATGTTTTTTTTCCCAGCTTTCTACTCCAAGTGAGCACAAAAAACAAAGCCCTGCAGGACACCAGCCAGGCTACGGGGATGAAAGACAAACTTGTGCAGCAGAAATCAGAACGATATCATTTTGGATATGATTCTCTGATATCATTCCCTATCATCATCCAACCAAGTCGTGCTCTTGGATTCCCACCATGGTGTTGAAGCGTTTGTTTAAGGCTAGTTTTACGGATTTTCACCAGTTGAGATATGTTACCACATATTGAAACCCCAAAAGAACAGCTGGTAAAGCCAAGTCCATCAACTTTCAAACTTCACATTTCCAGGCAGCCAAGCTGCAGCGTGTTCCACCCGAGCAGTTGGGACCATGGAGCTTCAACCGACATCTCCATTGACATCGGACATCGGACCATCCTTTTTTTCCTCAGAATCCAGAATCTATAAACATCCAGGATAAATCTCGTTGTGTTTCTTTGTGTTTGTTTTGATTTCGAGGTTCTTTGGCCACATTTCTGGTTTCCTGGACATGGTCAAGAATGGTTGGAACGAGATCGAAGCCAATCCAGTACGCTGCTCAGTCTTGACAGAGTGAATCTGATTTCGATGGCATGCGGCACACTGGTGATCTCATGATTTTTTTACGTTGTTATTTGTTGCTTATATCATATATCTGCAGAAACACCTGGACCTTGACATCGAATCAGTTTGAAATGATCCGCATGTGACTTCAGGGAAAGTGGCGACAGTTTATGAGCTCCGCAGATCGTTGCAAGGTGCTATCACACCGGGAAATTTTGGTTTGATTTTGTTTGTAACCTGAGTTTTCCGTGATGCATGGTGCCGCCAACACGTTTCAACACCTTTCTCCTTCTTCTCCACCAGGCTTCTGGAACAAGCTTTGCCCGGCGGATCCAAGATATGGAACCCGGTAAAGAGAAGACTGTCGGGGCACCAAGTGTTGGGACCTGCAAACACTTTCGATTTGTTTCAACTTGACTCATTTGACTCAACGTTCTCGGTTTTGTTTTAATGATGTTGAATGTAAACATGTTTTCTAGAGTCTAGAGGATGTTTCCACTTGTTTCCCAAGTGCTTTGTTTTCTCCCATGTTTTTGCAAATTTGATTCAACAGTTGGCAGTCGATGCGGAGTTTGCATACAAATGGTTTGCTGCTTTAGGACAGTGAAGGAGGCACAACTCCAAGCAGAAGAGGCACCCTGGAAGATGCATTGCTTGGCTCAATGTGTTGGATTGGTTGGACTGCATTCAATTTGTTTAAGATTATTTATGTGGAGCACATTGCGTAGATTAGTTTGTGGATTTTGTGCATGGCAGCCATCACTTAGACTTTGCAGAATAGAACTTGACTCGCTTCCAAGGCATTAGATATGTTTACTCCAATGCTCGTTTGAAACATTTTGAAGCGGTAGCCGTCGATTGAAGTGCTGGCAATTTCGTGCAGGTAGTAGTGAAAATTTGGGAGATGCACCAGTGAATGCCTAAGAATTTTAGCCACAATTTGATGTTCATGGTCCACGTTTGTTTGATGTTCATTCCAGACTGAAGAGTTAGATGAATGATGATGTATGAGTCAATTTATAAGACTTCTCTCTCATGCTTGAGATTCTGCAATGGCCATTCGACATAAGGTCTCACCACGCAGGTCAGACAAGGTTGCTCATAAGGCAAGCGACATTTGACTTTTTCATGTGTTTGTCGAAATGACTTGAATCTTGAATTTGTTGCTTTCGGAAGGGCATGCTAGGCATGTTGAAATTTGTCAATGTTGGAATTTTAAATCTTGACTTGCAGACAACGTTGATAACAAGATGAAACAGAATGAAACAATGAAAGAAGATGAAGGTATATCATGAATCTATGAATCTTGGATAATCTTGGTATGTTTGTTCCAGGTCAGCGAAGGACTTTTATCTCCGCGAAAAAGAGGCACAAGTGGTTGGAAACACATTCGTTAATCAAGCCAAACAAGATTCATTGGATCAGTTGACTTTTCTTTGTGCATTCAATCTTCTTCAGGATGATTTATGTGGAGCACATTGCGTAGATTAGTTTGTGGATTTTGTGCATGGCAGCCATCACTTAGACTTTGCAGAATAGAACTTGACTCGCGTCCAAAGCATTAGATATGTTTACTCCAATGCTCGTTTGAAACATTTTGAAGCGGTAGCCGTCGATTGAAGTGCTGGCAATTTCATGCAGGTAGTACTGAGAATTTGGGAGATGCACCAGTGAATGCCTAAGAATTTTAGCCACAATTTGATGTTCATGGTCCACGTTTGTTTGATGTTCATTCCAGACTGAAGAGTTAGATGAATGATGATGTATGAGTCAATTTATAAGACTTCTCTCTCATGCTTGAGATTCTGCAATGGCCATTCGACATAAGGTCTCACCACGCAGGTCAGACAAGGTTGCTCATAAGGCAAGCGACATTTGACTTTTTCATGTGTTTGTCGAAATGACTTGAATCTTGAATTTGTTGCTTTCGGAAGGGCATGCTAGGCATGTTGAAATTTGTCAATGTTGGAATTTTAAATCTTGACTTGCAGACAACGTTGATAACAAGATGAAACAGAATGAAACAATGAAAGAAGATGAAGGTATATCATGAATCTATGAATCTTGGATAATCTTGGTATGTTTGTTCCAGGTCAGCGAAGGACTTTTATCTCCGCGAAAAAGAGGCACAAGTGGTTGGAAACACATTCGTTAATCAAGCCAAACAAGATTCATTGGATCAGTTGACTTTTCTTTGTGCATTCAATCTTCTTCAGGATGATTTATGTGGAGCACATTGCGTAGATTAGTTTGTGGATTTTGTGCATGGCAGCCATCACTTAGACTTTGCAGAATAGAACTTGACTCGCGTCCAAAGAATTGGAGATGTTTACTCCAATGCTCGATTGAAACATTTAGCGGTAGCCGTCGATTGAAGTGCTGGCAATTTCATGCAGGTAGTACTGAGAATTTGGAAGATGCACCAGTGAATGCCTAAGAATTTTAGCCACAATTTGATGTTCATGGTCCACGTTTGTTTGATGTTCATTCCAGACTGAAGAGTTAGATGAATGATGATGTATGAGTCAATTTATAAGACTTCTCTCTCATGCTTGAGATTCTGCAATGGCCATTCGACATAAGGTCTCACCACGCAGGTCAGACAAGGTTGCTCATAAGGCAAGCGACATTTGACTTTTTCATGTGTTTGTCGAAATGACTTGAATCTTGAATTTGTTGCTTTCGGAAGGGCATGCTAGGCATGTTGAAATTTGTCAATGTTGGAATTTTAAATCTTGACTTGCAGACAACGTTGATAACAAGATGAAACAGAATGAAACAATGAAAGAAGATGAAGGTATATCATGAATCTATGAATCTTGGATAATCTTGGTATGTTTGTTCCAGGTCAGCGAAGGACTTTTATCTCCGCGAAAAAGAGGCACAAGTGGTTGGAAACACATTCGTTAATCAAGCCAAACAAGATTCATTGGATCAGTTGACTTTTCTTTGTGCATTCAATCTTCTTCAGGATGATTTATGTGGAGCACATTGCGTAGATTAGTTTGTGGATTTTGTGCATGGCAGCCATCACTTAGACTTTGCAGAATAGAACTTGACTCGCGTCCAAAGCATTAGATATGTTTACTCCAATGCTCGTTTGAAACATTTTGAAGCGGTAGCCGTCGATTGAAGTGCTGGCAATTTCATGCAGGTAGTACTGAGAATTTGGGAGATGCACCAGTGAATGCCTAAGAATTTTAGCCACAATTTGATGTTCATGGTCCACGTTTGTTTGATGTTCATTCCAGACTGAAGAGCTAGATGAATGATGATGTATGAGTCAATTTATAAGACTTCTCTCTCATGCTTGAGATTCTGCAATGGCCATTTGACATAAGGTCTCACCACGTCAAAAGGTATGCTCCTGAGTTTTTTGTGGGACAGTTGGTGTTTCTCTCTTTGAAAGGTTGATTCAAACTGAACTGAACACACAAACTGTTTGTGCACAGGCTGTCTCAGGGACACCAACCAGCCCCAGAGGTTCCAGGCTTAGACAGCAACGACATCCCATGACATCACAAACGACATATGACACCGTAAGCAAACACACCCCGGGAGCCACCACAGCCATTTTTTCAGAACCGAGGTTCCAATGACAACCAGGCAGGTCTGTGAACCAACTGAGTCGACATTGTCAAGTCATCCAATAGGACCACGGTGATGACGGGACGGGTTTGGATATCCTGAGTTTCTCAAAGGCGATCTGCTCTCCAAGACAAAGCCGAGTGGAAGGTGGGGAAGTGTCAAGTGTTACCAAGAATTTCTCGAGAGAGACAGCGATTGATCATTCATATTGTTCATTCTTGAGTTTTTGTAGATTCAATGGTTGTATTCTTATGGAGATTTTCCGACCATTCTTTTTGCCGCTTGATTGTGAGAGTTCCAGGAGGCACATCAGAAGCAGCAGCCCCAGCAGATACACCTGGTGACTTCATATGGGAGGAGAATTTTCGATGGTTGTTGTTGATGAAGATTTGAGCTTTCAATTCGAAATTGTGAGTCAGTCTCAAGTGCATTGTGAAGATTGTGAGCCGGGAAAAATAGAGACAGCACATGGAAAAGAATCTTCTTGCATCGCATGTCCCATCAAATCAGTCAGGTCTTGGTCAGCCCGCGCTCGTCCAAGATGGAGGCACCGGAGTTTTCTCAAAGGACCAGCAACAAATAGCGTAGGAGATCAATTGTAAAGATGTTCCACTGATGCCATCAATATTTGAAACAGATTTTGGTCAATTGCTTTGAGTCTTTCACCAGGTCGGTCCGAACCATGCCTCAAAGAAGGACAGGGCCCTAGTTGCCCGAGTGACCATAAGGTTTTCAGATGGGCGGCAGCTCATGGCACATTCATTTGTGATGCAAGGAGAACAAGGCAAGGTAATCAGGTGTTCTTAGATCCCAAAATAACCTGGAACAATCAACAATACGTTTTCGTACGTTTTTACCTTTACATATCAACATCTTCAAAGCCAGCCTGCTCCTAAAGTGTCCTCGACTCTTCTTCACACATGCATTTGGTAAACTCACCTTTCAAGTTGAAGCTTCAACTGAATCAAAGTTGTACCGAAGTAGCCCCGATAAGCTATTACCGGAAGACGGACAGTCAGCACAAGCAAAAAACGATTCAGGAACAAATTGTTTGCAAAGTACTGGAGTGAATTAAAAAGGTACTCAAATACAACAGCTCTTCATGATGTTGCATTATTGAAAGCACCACTAGCACTTCAAAATCAAGCCGTTTCTTTGTGAAGTTGTTTTTTGAAAGGCCCCCGTGGTGCCAAAGCTCAACCTGAAGATGTCGCCCAGCGGAAACAGATTTTCGGAGTTTGATATTTGACAAATGTGATTGCTTGGAATTCACAGATCGTGTTGCACAAAAAACAGAATCTCAGGCAGGGGAAGACAAAGCAGTCTCCACGTGCACGAAAGAGTTTGGAAACCACACAAAGTACAGAGGAGCGACAACAAAGTGGACACCTGTGCTAGCTAGAAATCAGAGATGTTTGCAAGACTGGAACATGATACATCAAGTTCATTCTAGTGTTCAGAGGTGTTTGTTGCTCTTAGGCTTAGACTTTAAATGTAGACGATTAAACTTGACCATCATGTTTTTTGTGCCCGGAAGGACCACTCCATGCGAACATTTATTGCATCCCTAGACAGCTCGGTCGGAAACTTATCCCAGAGACTTTTGCATCGAGATGTTGGTCATCTTTCACAACGGGTATAGCGATGGCCAGTCCCTTATGCTGCCAGTTGTTGAGGCTTCCGCGGCATTTGAGGCCAGCGATGCGCAAAAGAACAACTACAAACCTCGTAGATAAAAGACTCAAGGCATTAAGTAGAAGTCTTTATCCTGAACATGGACGCAGCTAGAGATACTTTGAGGGCTGAAGTTTGATGTTTGTGCAGACATGTCGATTTGTTAAACGTTATCGATCAATTATAAGAAACTAGAAAGACAAACACCAAACAAGATCTTCGATGTTTCCGTTGAACTTTGGCGCCTCGCAGGTTGTGAAAGATTCCAAAGAGGCAAGTGGCAAGGCGCTGTTGGATGTCCAACCGTTCGTTGAAAGAGCAAAGAATCAGCACAGCAAACCATCTCGATTTTTGGTTTTCAGCCCAACCAACCTCACCACAAGTGATAGAAATGATATAATTGATATGGGTTGACAGTGTTAGAAGCTCAAAAATTGATCTTCATTGGTGAAATTCCACTTTAACCACTTTTTTTCAAGTGATTCAGTGCCTCAGGGAACCAGTGAGCCTCGGCGGATGAGCGTGCCAAAGTTGGCACTGGAATCACTGCAGGAGAAATGAAACCACAGAATTGCCTGAGATAATTAGCAGGATTACCTGGTAAAAGGTCTGGCGCAAATGGTGCACAACAAGAAATCAACATCTTTTCTAAGGCTTCTCAGGTTCTTTTGTGGACAATTCAACAATTCTAGCCCCCTGCCTGTTGTTGACTCCACTTCGAACTTCGTTTTTGCATCGTGAGCCTGTCCAGAGACTCAGCGGTCAGGAGCTTGTACAGACTGGAGGCCGTGTCCCAAGCAGACGAGACATCAGAGTCGCCATGACAAGCTGTGGAACAAGACATAATGTCGAATGTTTATCAATATTTCCTGAGGAACAGGGAGCTTTAGAAGTGAACTCTTGGTAGCTATTTGCAGCCAAAGGTAATGACAGAGTATCCTCCTTTAATCTAATTATTCATCGATCTATCATTCGTCGGTGTTCTTTCCAGGTGCATCCTCAACCTCAATATCTACTTACACCAAAGATAAGGCCAGGCCACCATTCCCAGTTGGGCCTAGCTGGGTGCCAAAAAAGCCACAATTCTGTGACGTTTTGGCCAGGAGGGTGATGAGAGTAGTGAAAGCAGTTCTGCAGAAGATGGTTGGGAGCTGATTGAGCTGCATGGGAAGTCAGAAGGAAAGGCTGTTGATTCGTTGTTCCTGACGTTGTTAATTGTACTGATGATAATTAATTAAATTGTTGTTGTTGTTGCAGATTTGCGAATAAAAAAATTGCTGAGGCCAAGCAGGAACAGTTGGGCCCTCAACTGAAACAGCAAATCGGAATCTGATGATCCCCAAAACCCACTTGGGTCGATGGCGTTGATGTCGATATCTCAGGTTCCAGAGGAAGGATACTGCACCTGCAGCTCTGAAGGATGGACTTTGGCATGCTGAAGCCTTCAAACGTTTTGAGCAGAAAAATATGGTGGGCTAGATTTCAGGCCCATTGTTACACTAACCACTAAACAAGATACAAAAGGAAAAATACCTTGATAGATTTGACAGTGAATTGAACAATGATGGGCTATGGTCCATACTGGGTGTTTGTGCAATAAGAAGCATTCACCGCTAATTGTATGAGCTATTGCTTGACTATCCATTCCACGATACACTTGAAGACATCCAACAATTTCACACACCCTGTCAGGCTTTGGCCGTGAATCTCCAGCGGGGCACCCAAAAAAAAACGGTTTGTCGCAGGCATTTTTATGGGTCGTGTTTCTGCAGTCTTGAATCCTGATTACTTTGTAAACTGTTTTGTAATGTACTTTCAAGTGCTGTCAGTGCAACTATACTCCACTCAGTTGTCTGCTGCCAGCCCATCCTTTGCTCCACTTCCAGGCCATGCACAGTTGTGTGATGACAGATCTTGACTTTAAGGATTTTTGTTTACAAATATATGATAAATATACCCAGTGTGACGTTGATACCTGTTTGATCAGGGAAATGTTGAAAGGTCAAATATCTTTTGAGAATATTGTGCCAGGTCCTGCCAAAGTGCCGCCCATCAAGATGTCAAGCGTTTTTGGCCCAAGAGGCAAGCAGTCCGCAATCTGCAAAAAGATTCTACAAAACCTCTGGTTTTTTGGACCAAGAAATGGGATGGAAAATAGGATGGAAATTTTGGGTCAAAAAGTCTTGACAGGTCTGTGAGTTGCTTACATCAAAAATATCCTTTCCCAGTGCTACCTCGGAGATGTTTTCTTCAGAAATGTTCCACAGGTGTCACACCTTCTTTTGGTGCGGCTGGTGCGGCCCAAAAGGAGGTAAAACCGCTAGGTGGGGCTGCCCTTTTGACTTTGGATGTCGTAGAGACAAATTAAGGAAGTTGTGGAAGTGGAGAGAGAGTGGATGTAAGATGATTTGATCGGTAGAACAGACAGGACTCCGACAAAATACCAATGATGACCATGGTGAAATTGTGAAGCCGTTGCTTGCTCACACCGATCAGGACAGAGCCAGCAAAGCCCCAGGCGTCTTTTGAGTGCGCGAACGGGCGAAGAAAACCCCGGTGAAAAGCTCAGCAAAGAGATGATGCGTTCGACGTATCTCCCTTTCACCGAGATTATACGCTAGGACTACGTAGGAACTGGAACTCACTGGCATTCAGCCACCACTGGGATTCTAGCAGTGAATAGTTGTGAGAGCTTGCTTTAGGAGGTTATGGCAGGTTATGGGTAGTTGTTGATTTATAGTGTTTGATTGATGTCAGAGTCGGAGAGGTTTGAACATAGACTCATTGATTCATCTCTTGTTTCTAAGGAGCTCGGAAGATCCTCTCACACCGAGCGGAGAGACAATCCATGGCACAGACCTGTCACTTGATGCATGGCCTCGTGAGAAGGGTAGTCGAAGGTAGAAGAAGTAGTTGAAGAAAGATTGTTTTTTTTAACATAGTACATAAATACATACAGATCAAAAAAACAAGAAACTAAGATTTGTTGAATCACAATGCGTGACATGTTTCGCATCATTTTGACATGTTTTGACTCCAATTGAATCATCGAATCTAAGTGTTGTGATCCGGATACATTTCCTCCCAAAAGTTGTCATTGGATTTTTTTGAAGTTGATGTTCACACTTCCAAAGTCTTGCAGGTGAGTTTCATCAGATGAACGACAGTACAGACTGCGAGTATCACAAGTTGGCTTCAAGCGATTCTGTCATTGCCTTACACCTGCCGTGAAAAGAGTGAAACTGAAACCAAGTTCCAAAAAGCCACCCTCAGCTTATGCTCAGCTTATGCTGGTCAATGAGTCCAGTCTAGCAGTGAATCCTCCACCGACTCCAGGATTCCTGCGCCACCCAGTCGGATGAGGACAGAAGACTTACTTTGGTGGATGGTAGACGAACGTTGTGGAAGTGTCAGGGGAATATGATGCCATTATGTCAATGATGGTCAAATTGATGGTCGATGATGGTTGAAGACAGTTTGAAGACAGTTTTCCTTCGGTATTTTTGCTTTTCGAGGAAAGTGAAGTGAGGAATGCGAGGACCTCCAAGAGACGGAAGTGAAGTGAGCATGTGCTGCATGTGCTGCAAGCGCTTTACTCACCTTGCTTGGTGTTTCCTCGACGAAGACTTGAAAGCATCCGCAGATGTCATGTGATTTTTATTGAATGGAAAAAATGGATTCATAGTTTCATAGATTGCATTGCATATTTTTGTATTGTATTGCATATTTCCTTATGCTTCAACAGTTTCAGGGACAAGACTGATTCCATTGCCAGTGACATGTAAGCCAACAGTCATACCGTCATACGTATAAATCACCATGCAAAACGATCAATATCCAGAAAACATCAAGGCCCAAGGCAGTTATTTGAGAATTTAAAGTTCAAGTTTTATCTCATTGGAAGCTTTTCGAATCTCGGTATGCTTCGAATCTCCAGACTGTATTTTAATACTCGGGGGGTCTCTAGAACTCTCGAGTTCTCTTGCCGGACAGTGGAATGTCCTGTATACATCAACCGAATCAACATCATTTGCACGGAAGAGCTTCAAATGGAAGATGAGCATTTTCGAATTTCGTTGTATTTGTGTATTCCTTGTGTTGCTTTTGGATCACAAAGACCTCTTTGCTGCAAATGACATTTTCATGGACTTGATACTGTAGGAGTATTGTCTTCCAAGACCTTGAGGCCCCAAAGAGTCTGAGTTTGACCAATTTTCAGATGTTTAAAGCAGATTTGCAAATGTTGTTTGTCTTTTTTGAATTGTTATTTTGTAATGGGCAGTGTTTAAATCTCAGGGCTTGGTGACAAGGCATGACAAGTCCACTGTTAAGATTTTCGCACGGAGGAGACATTCAACGTTGCACATGTTGTTGTAAAAAAAAACGAGTCTTCGACGCATGGATTTGTGATTTTGTAATACCTTTGCATCCTTTGCCTTTGAGCGACTCCTCTGGTTGTCACTGGGAATCAACGAGTGTAGCACGTTTACATCGTGTGTAACGATTATCATACATCATAAGCATGATATGTCGAGTTTTTTGGCCAATGTAGAATATATGATGATCTATGATTAGTTTACATAGTCATTTGTGCCATTTATTGAATATGATAATATATTTGCTTCAGATGTCTTTTGTATGTTGATTCCCAGCTGCCGAGTGCCTTTAGTTTTAAGGTTCATACCTTGCTGTGTCAAAGGATCCACCAAGGGGCTTTTTTGGGTCTCCCAAAGTGATGGACTTTCCTTGCTTCAGAGTCGCCTCGGCCATTCGTTTTTGTTGTTCCAAAAAAAAAAAACGTCGTCGAAAGTGACCGAACTCCACCCGGGCCCAACGACTCAAAGTGCGGGGAAACACGGCTTCCTCCGTGTCTCCCAATCTTCCAGCCATTCGAAGAGTTGTGCCTGGCACATGGTTTGAGCGTCGCAAAAATCCTGGGGACATAAGAATCATCAAAACGCAGAGCAAGAGAAATCGACGATAAGTATTGTGATAGTATGTCGTACGACGTAATTGTGTTGTACATTGTTGTAGTATTTGATCACTGCTTCCAGAGTTTCCAGGATGATTTGTGTGATAAACTGAAGCATCGGAGGTCCAAATTTTGGAAGAAAACATAGGATCAACAGCAATCTGATGGGACAATAAAGGAGATATTGTGTGCCACTTGTGGCGTGATCGGACATGATACTTGCACAATTGAAAGGGTTGGATCTTCGTTGACTTTGCAGCACTGTGTACCACGCAAAGAGTGTGTGTGTGCACGCGACAATGCCATAGCTTTCGCAAAAAGTCGAATCTTCGGCTGAAACAAAGCAAAGATGGAGCAAAGTGTCGGACAAAAAGCTGCAGAAGAGTGTTTTGGAGCTGGAGCTACTTGGACGTCGACGTTCACGTTGCATGGGGAGGGTTTCTTCTGAGGGGCGACGAGGGTTTCAGCGTCGAGCAGCCGGAACTTTTGGAACTTCAAAGCGTTCCAGGGACCTGTCAAAGACATCCCCACAAGCAAAACCGCATTCATAGGCTCGTCTGAGTTAAGCAAACACTTCGCATCTAATCGCGTTTCACAAACCACATCACAAGACAAAAAAATAGACAAGATTCGGAAAGGAGCAGCTTTGCATGATCACACATTAACCTTCGCAAGGGGAAGATGTGCATGATTTGTCCAGCCGATCATTGTGACCGGAGAAACGAAAGTTCGCAACAGGAACGGCGACGGAACAGCGGAACAACGACCTCCGAGCCTGGCAGATTCGGCGCCAAACGCAGCGTACAAACGGCCGCCGTGCCCTGGCGTAAAAACGGCCCTGCATCGGCAAAACGCCGTCATCCTACGCCTTTGATAAAAGGGCGTACCGTGAGTTCCCAATGGCGTCAATAACAATACCACGGACGCAGCAAGCGCAAGTACCACAAGCACCATCAAGTACCACAACTGCAGCAAACACAAGTCCCATGAGCACCACAGGAGCACCACAACCATTAGCATGTCAGAATCAATGATGAGGTGAGCTATGCCTTTGACCAGTGCTGTGCCATGGATATGGATGCGTCACCAGACACAAACGTCATGGAATTTCATGATTTTAAAAATCATGCATGCAATTTAGATCAAATCACAAGAATTTGCCAAGCCTAGTTTCACGAACCAATTTGAAGTGGAGCAGGGACAACTGGTGTAATAAGTAGCAAGGCCGCCAATGAATACAGATAGCTCCACGAAAGCCAGAACAAGCTGACCGCGAAAACGACTCGCAAAAACAACGCAACATAGATCCGCTGCAAAGAGTTGAAACGACTCTCGCAAACAAGAAACTCAGGTCACGAAAGGTTCGTAGATCCATCCACGACTCTACGAGTTTATCCATGAGCACGGTCTCAGTGTACCCTTTGGGATCACGCGAACCACCCTATAAACCTTTCAAAATGCAATGTACATCCCTGCAAATCCGCAATGAAAAATGATGTTTATTTCTCAGGGCTCTATGACGTTACTTAGATATTATGGATGATGTTGGGCTTTGACCATAGAAGCTCGGAACTGCCAAGGCGCCTTCTTACTCCGCACCAAGAGATGAGCAGAAAAAAAGCACAGTTAAACCAAGACATGACACTATCATCATAGAATTTCTGACAACATATTCCTATACATAAGTTCAAACAGCAGACTACGACAAGGATTTAAAAGGTAACCCTCCCAATCTGAAAGTACTGAAAAATCAGAAGTTCATTGTTCAAATGATCGCCTTAGATCCAGACGCTAGTCTTTGTAGATGAATACTGAATATGCTGAAAAGGTTTTTTTTCGGCAGTCATATACTCGAAAATGAAGATGCATCCAACCTCTCTTGTCCCATTCCCAATAAGAAGTGATACATTCTCTTAAAAATGCACTGGATTTAAACTTAAACATCATCATGTGCACCAAGCTTGCTTCCGCAAAGAAAGCGTCCAAGATTTATAATTGCAGCATGACATTTCCTGACCTTTGCTTGTTTAGCTTGTTTCCCACCTTGACAAATGTATCTTTTGCCGTTTCCACGACCGTATGCCCACATGTTCATCGATTGAATTCAAGGCTCCAAACGGCGTCACCCCGACAAAATATGCAAACAGCCGTCAACGCGTACAGTATCTATAGGTTTTCCGGGCAGGGACGCGTTTTCTGGAGCAATGATGTGAACGGACTATTCCTCAAGCGAAGATGTGAATCGATGTAGACTGCCAAAGCGATACGATACGAGTCTGAATTTAAATCGATGATCCCGAGACTTGGTACTGCAAACCATGTCTTGCCGGAGTCTACAGTGAACAGGATTCACTGTATGGGTTGGGCAAGCGAAATTGAGCAACTGGCATAGTACAGCGTTTGAACAACCGCAAGATAACCACACAGGACGCGCCGGAGATTTGGGAACGGTCAAACGGCATAGGGTTCCCGTTCTGGATCCGATGGGATGACTTGCAACACAGCGTACAACACGGCGACGTAGAAGAGACGCTTTGCGGAACGGCAGAGATTCAGCGGCGTGTTGTACACAACATATATCCAAAGCAATGATAGTGCGACGAAAATGTTGCAAATTCACTTGGCGAGAGTTTGTTTGTCCAAGAGTCTTGCTACACTAGAATTTCAACGATGCTATTTAACGCTGCCAGCATTGTTGATGTTAAGCAGATGAATTTAAGAAAGTTATGTATCCGAACTTTCAGGCTCACGTCAAACAAAACAACACAGTGTAAGCAGTATGCGAGCCGTCGAGTTTGGGGATGAATGGAAAACACACTCAAACCAAATCGTGAGCAATATGTGGCCTAAAAAAAGCGACCAAGAACATGTTCTGCAGAAGCATGTTCTTTTTAGAATTGTATTCTCCTAGACTCGGATAGACGGAAAGGAGAGAAAAATAGACTCGGATATTCGTCCGTCCGTAGATCCCTGAGCATGATTCATGAACCTCCGTGAGCACTTTGCACCAGCTGGAATGACATGCAGACTCCAAGTCGTTTAACATCTAGCGGCGCGGAAAACACCGCAGACTTGTCAGCTGCATCAGCACCATCATGGAATTGAGTCACTTTCATAGCGCATTTGGACTTCAAAGACCACATCTGGATGTCTAGCACATCAGTACAGCATGCCAGCGTACGCTGTGCTGCTAAGGCTTTCATGTTTTGCATGCAAAAGCTAGAGTTTGTTTTTGGTGCAATGCTTCTTCGTCCGACAAGTTCCTTGTTAGGAATTGTTCTCGCGACGGGCATTCAAGGCAAATCGATGTTTGCCTTCGTTAAGTCCCACGTCTGGGAGAATACCTTTACTTTGGGAAAGACATTTGCTCGTAATAGAAGCATTCAAACAACAACAACAACAACAACAACAGCAACAGCAAAGGCAACAGCAACAGCAACAGCAACAGCAACAACGACGACGACAACGACAACCACAAAGACAACGACAACGACCACAAGAACAACAACAACATCAACAACAACAGCAACCACAACGACGACCACGACAACAACAACAACAACAACAGCAACAGCAACAACAACAACAACAACATCAACAACAACAACGAACGACGACGACAACCACAACCACAACGACAACGACAACGACCACAAGAACAACCACAACGACAACAACCACAACGACCACAACACCGACAACGACGACAACGACAACAACAACAACAACAACCACGACCACGACGACGACGACGACGACGACGACGACGACGACGACGACGACGGCG
>DF240039.1:0-18424 GCA_000507305.1 Breviolum minutum Mf 1.05b.01 | reverse complement strand
CAACAACAACAACAACAACCACAACCACAACAACAACAACAACGACAACAACGACCACTACAACGACAACGATAACGACAACCGCAACGACAACCGCAACGACAACGACAACAACAATCACAACAACAACAACAACAACAACAACAACAACAACAACAACAGCAGCAGCAACAACAACAACAACAACAGCAACAGCAACAACAACAACAACAACAGCAACAACAACAACAGCAGCAACAACCACAACAACAGCAACAACCACAACAACAACAACAACAACAACCACAACAACAACAACAACAACCACAACCACAACCACAACCACAACCACAACCACAACCACGACAACAACAACCACAGCAACAACAACCACAGCAACAACAACCACAGCAACAACAACGACGACGACGACGACGACAACAACAACAACAACAACAACAAGAACAACAACATCAACAACAACAACAACAACCGCAACGACAACAACGAACGACGACGACAACGACAACCACAACGACAACGACAACGACCACAAGAACAACCACAACGACAACAACCACAACGACCACAACACCGACAACGACGACAACGACAACAACAACAACAACAACAACAGCAACAAAAGCAAAAACAACGCCGACAACGAAAACAACAACCACTTCAACGTCAACTACAACGACAACCAGAACCACAACCACGCCAACAAGAACAACAACGATGAGAATGACCGCGACGACCACGGCAACCACAACGACAACCACAACCACAACAAGAACAACAACGGCTATGAGGACAACGACGACCAGAACCACAACCACAACCACAATCACCGCAACGACAACACAGCGACGACGACCACGACGACGAGCACCACGACGACCACAACAACCACAACAACCACGACAACCACAACCACAACAACCACAACCACAACAACAACAACAACAACAACAACAACCACAACAACAACAACAACAACAACCAACAACCAACAACCAACAACCAACAACAACAACAACAACAACACGAACAACACGAACAAAGAACAAAGAACAACAACAACAACAACAACAACAAGAACAAGAACAACAACAACAGCAACAACAACAACAACAACAACAACAACAACAACAGCAACAACAACAACAACAATAACGACAATAACGGAGACCCACGTTTGTAGCCTTCAGGTACACAATGTTTGCTCGCAACACATAGCCAGTGCTATTTACTTGAAAATCATGTTCCTTCCATAGCAAGGGCGCCATCACTATGACAAAACAGTGTTCGTGGGTGTTTCGACTATTTCCAAAGTTTTACAGTCAATACAATGTTGTAGCTTGCCTTAGCTGTTTTGAAGAGGCCGTAAACAGGGTTGTTCAAGATGAAAGCCTCGTAGCACACAAGTACCAAATGTGCAGGTTAAAAGTAGATATACGTGTGATTGCGCAAGTGACTGCGTGGGTAAGCGAGTAAAAGCTAACAAGTGAACATGTGACTAAACAATACTGAAACATGTAAATGCGCATGTGAGTGCACAAGTCGCCGCTCCACATATGCATTTGTACATCCACCCGTTCACTCACTCCTTCATATTGACTTGTTCATTTCTAAGGCCAATTTTGCCCCCTAATTTGGCTTTATAGGTGAGGATTTCATGCGAGATTTAGTCCTGCGAAAAAAAAAGGTTTGCTTAGAAACATGACATTGGCGGACATTTCGCCAGAGCATTTGTCCGCCAGAGCAACCATTAGCAATTAGCAACTTGCAGGGGTCACAACCATTGAGTGAAGCACACGATTCGTTGAAAGAGGACTTGGCTGTACGATGGTATCCCAAAGGCATGTACACGAGCTGAACAATCAATGGCACAAAAAAGACGGGACACAGAAGCAAGGTTGGCACTTTCCGACTCCCTCTACAACTTCTGCATGGCACAAAGCGAAACGATTTGTAAAGTATGGATTTGTAAATATAATCGCTTTTGGTTCACCGCCTGCGCCCAGACGGGCCCGCCACACCGCGTCCAGGCATTGCCATTGACATTCACTTAGGCGGAACCTCACCCAGAGTCAAACCGACAATTTTTGGCAGTGGTGAGACCTTCCTTCCGCCATCGCCAAATCGGCAAGTCACTATATACAATATGGATTTTAAGCCAGGTTCGTGCATTGATTCCAGCCAATTTTCGGCAAATAGGTTTCATCCTTACTAACAAAATTTGGTTTCCTGCATGGATGTAGCTTTCGCAAAACGTCATTTTCCGGTCATTGTACAATTGGATATTCCAATCCCGAAGCAGCGAGCTGGCCAACCCCGAGCTCATCAATTTTATCTACCAGCTTCGGAAAGCCACTTTGTCGGTCGCAGGCTTCCTGAAGCATTTTACTCCAAAATGATCAATTTACATGCAGACCATCCCTCCCCGTGTCGGTTAACATGCGAATTTGCTATGAGAAAGTTGCTGTGGAATGTTTGCCACAAATTTCCCGCAGAGTTCCTAGGCCATGGATTTCAAACACTACATTGCAACGGATTTCGGACCGGGATGCTGCATGAAGCTGAAAAAGAATTGACGAAGAGCTGTAAAAATGCAGCAAAAAAGAAAGGATGCACTGGCTCAATAACATGTTTGCTACAGGTGATTGGAAGGAAGAACAGAAAAATTTAAAAATATTTGACCCAAACAGGGACGCCCGAAACATGACCACGACGTTGTGGAAAGCATCTCTGGGCAGACGTGTTTGCCCAGCATTTTGAAACAGGCCAGTGATGCAATCATTTCACGATTGGTGCAATCCAGTGGTTACAGGTTTGGGCCCCTGTTGCCGGCGTCGCAAGACGACATCACAGTTGAGGAAGGGATTGCTGCAGCAAAAACTTTGATAAGCCGAAAGGTTACGGGGGAAGACAACATGCCTGCTGAATTTTGGAGAACGATTTGCGTACAAGACTCGCTGGCTAGTCAGTGGGCCGATTGCTTCTGTAATAAGGGGTATGGAATGGACATGTTCCAGACGAATGACGTGAAGCAGTGGCACCGGCAATATGCAAAAAGTAGACCTGGCTTCTTGTGAAGGGTATCGCCTTATTTCATTACGGGCAATCGGCTACAAATTTGTTCGCTACAATTTGGCTGCCCAGATTGAAGGCTGCAGGCGCTGACACAATATTTTGGCCCACGCAGGTCGGCTTTCCAGCTGTTTGAGGTTGTGCAGATGCCTTGTTTGTTGCAATGCGTTTGTTGGAACAAATTTACGCTGCAAAAAATGGTACGCTGGTATTCTTTGCCTTGAAGTGGGCAAAAGCGTTGACTTTTTTTGACTTTGATCCTGTATGCCGAGCGGCGGCCCATTTAGGGCACAGGAAGTGAAACGCCAAAGCATTGTATGTACAATCTGTACATGAAGACGTGAAAACAACATCATGCCTGGACAAACGAAAGAGGTCGGCGCAGTACTGGAACCAGAGATCCCTGTTGCGGGCGATTTCAAACCAGGAGCCAAAGTCATGCCAGCGGCCAAAATTTAGTAGTGGAGTTTGCCATTGAAAAAACGGACGTCCTGGCCTCCCACCTCCTGGGTTCCAATGCAAGATGCGTTTTACCCAACGATTGTCATCAAGCAAAACAACGTAATGTGCAAATTTCCAATATTCCGATAAACATTTCGTTGGCCACATTTTGAAATTATGGTATTCCAACTGTTGATCAGTCCGTCTGCGCCATGCACGAAGTATTGTATGCCATGGCTGGTTCCAATCAATGGCAGCTGGCGGACCCACAGCACGGCGAAGCAATTTCCGGCAATGCACGTCAAGTTTTCGAAGATGAGTCGTATAAATTTTGCGGTGCCCACCTGCAAAACAAACCACCGATGTAATCATAGCATCAAAAAACTTCAGGCGAAATGCCATTGAAACCATTTTGTCACAGAGAATCCATTTGTGAACATGGAATGCACGTGCCGCACTTTGTAATCGGTGGTCAATATCGTCCTGTCGTTTGCCTGCATTTTCCGTCGACAACATACAGCCCAGCCACTTATGGGACGACGACTGGTCCAACACTGCAATCTCCAAACCAGCGCGGGTCGTCAATGTCTTCGGTGGTTGCGCTTGAGTTGTCAAAGCCTTTGTTTTTGCAGCGTTAAGATTGAGACCGACCTTCCCGAATGAAGTCACCAGTTTATCAAGCATATAGCTAAGTTGTTCGGCAGATCCTGCAAACAACAAAATGTCGTCCGCAAAGCGAAGATCCAACAAAGGTGGACCACCATCTCCTAAGTCCAACCCATTGTGTGAAACATGACATCGCCACCCTTCCAGTGCCAATTGCAGTATTGAACAAAAGAAGTGAAGGCTCCTTGTCGCACGCCAGCCTTGATGCAAAATTCACGGCTCACATCCGAGTGTCCAGTGATTTGTCCCGTTTGGTCAGAATACACCAGGTGCAACAACCAAATTAGATGAACTGACACCCCATGTAATCGCAAACCGCGCCACAAAGCATCCCAGTCCACACGGCCAACTGCTTTTGATAAATTTAGGCTAAGAATCCACAACGGTCTGTTGGGCTAAAGCGTTTCATTCTATATCACCGGATGGATTCATTGTCGCTCCGCCCCGCTTCGGTTTCCCAGACGCTTTTCGTTCAATTATATTTGCAATGTACAGTGGTCGCAAAGTTGTGGTGCCAGATGCTAGACATATGTCGGATCCAAGGCCGCCACATTATGGCATATCTCACGGATGTCCGCTATCGTTTTTCCTACTCTCAATCGTGCTTTAGCGTGCGCAAAACTCGCATTGGATGTTAAAACCAGGCCACTTGTCCTTCCTGTCAATGAAGGAGGTTTTGCTGATGATGCATTGTTGGTGGCCGCGGACCCATGTCGGGCAGAAACACAAAAGAGATGTTGAAGCGGAACTGCGGAAAATTGATGGGTTTCAAGCAAAGTGTTTTCGTTCCATCTTTCGTATTTCATTTTTGAACATCGGTCGCATTCTTAAAAATGCAACAGTGTTACACAGAAGCCGCTGCAAACAGATGTCCGCCATTTTAGATGCATCCTTCCACCTCGATTTGCCTTGCACAGCTTGTGAGCTCCACAGTGCCGAGGTCGCCCCAAACAAACATCGGTTTCCGAAGTGTATGGAAATTGCTGAAGGCTGCGATATGTTATGTCATGATATCTATTTCGTGACGCCGTTAAGTGGCGTTCGCAGGTTCACCCCTTTTGTTTCCTGCCAGGTTAACAACACCATGGGTTTTCCCTGCCCACCGTACGCGAGGCGAAGGAATGAAGGAATGAATGAGTGAAAAACAACACTGCATTCTTATGGTTGGAATTTTGCACCAGGCAACGCATTTCCTTTAGCGTTTGTCGCGTTTGCCGAAGAAAACATAAAAGATTAAAAAAAAAAGAAGACAAAACAAAGCAAAACAACAAAAGACGGGACAATGCGGAAGGCTATGTGGTCGTTGGTGGTCAGCTCCTTTGACAAGGTGAAATTCCAGATTTTTCGGGCAGCACGTGAAGAACATGGCCGTTCACAACATTGTACTACGACTTTCCTCATGGACCGGGTCATTCTCTCACGCACGCAGTCGCCCATTCATTCACGCATTCGGTCATCCTGTGACTCATTCATCCAACTATCCACGCACCCATTAAGTCACTCATTCATTAAGCTATTTCACCCTGCCAATCACACCGTTGATTCGATAAAAAGACAAAGCATTGCTTATTCAGTCACTCATGCCACGCATTCACTCGATCATTCCGTGTCCGCATTCATTTACACCGTTTCCACCACCCACCAAACTACATCCTGTGCTTGTAGCCGACCCCTCTCGAATCTGTCTGTTTTTCCCTGGAAAAAGGTGGAATGCATCAACCCCGCATTTTCTTTTGTTTTCAGGTACAATGCGTCTAGGGTTCATCTGACCGTTGCATTGTAAGGGATGTCGTTACCCGATCCCGGTCTTTGCTGTGCCTGCACCAGAATGCGCCTTGTGTTCATTTTGATGTCATGTTTCCCTGTCATGAGGTCCATTTGTGCAGCGGATTTCCCATTTTTGAATTCGATTTGTTTTCAACAAAGGCCATATTGAATGAATTCAGTGGCCGGCAGAGTGGGTACATTCCAACGAAAGGTCGGTTGCATGAGTTGAATGGTCGGAAGTGATGATAAACTCCTGATATCCGAAGTACTGGTAAAGAAACCCGGGGTCCTTGTTGCAAACCGCGACTCAGGCATGAATTCTATCGCTCATTTCGGATACCGCGACACAACCGTTCTTACACATCGTTTTCAGCAGCCAATGTCTCCTAACATGTGTGAGTGTGTGCAATGCTAGCCCTAACAAGCAGCGGTGGGCAAACTGGATGGGTGTCTTCCTGTCTCGGCTCCTGGTCTTTGACTGCGTATGCTTCGCTCCACATGGCATCATGGCAGCCAGTAGGCAAAGACATTTCCTGAAATAATTTTCGAACAATGTACATAGTTCGGAACAAATCGGGCGCGGCAGTTTTTGGAGTCGAGAAACTTTAAGCCTAAGCCTTGCTGGCTATATTCACATTGCGGGCGCGTTTCGTGCTCGAGGCGGATTTAGCCAGCCAGCCACAGCTAGCGGCCACTGCGGCGGAAGCAGCCAGCAGGCAGGCCAGCCACCGCAGCCAAATCAGCTGGACCAGCCACTGCGGCGGAATCAGCCAGCCAGCCACCGCGGCGGAATCAGCCAGACAGCCACATCCAGCCATCGCAAGACCCTTCTTCAATTAAAACTACGACATAGTCGAAACATACGAAATTTGTCGAAAATCAAAGCGCTTCCGGGTTCACAAGGTTGCGCATATAGGTTTGCAATTTACAGACACTTTGACACACTTCGCGGCAGACAGCGGAATCAGCCACAGATCCGCGGCGGCTGGCGTAATTTTGCGTTCGCGGCGGACGGCGGAATCAGCCACAGATTCGGGGCGGCTGGCGGAAATCATTTGTGCGCCGGAGATGCCCCCGCCATTTAAATTCATGCCAGAGGATACGAAATTCAAATTCCTGGAGTGACGCACAACCGATCGAAGCCACACATCGAAGTATTCCTATCTGTGCCTGATATCTCTTCTGGGCATCAAAATGTCCGCTGTCCACTTATCGAGATCAGTTCAGAGTACGCATTGTAAGCATTCTCCATGTCGGGTAGAGTTGATGCCACAATTTGTTGCGGTGTCGCAATTAGAGATGACAGAAAACATATGAATGCAGAGCTGATGTCAAGACAAGGTGTGCGTAATTTGATTGCCCATCATTTCACTTCGCCTCGCTTCATATTTCATTATCACCAGCTTGGAACTGAAGTTAGAGAAACATTTTTCATTTGATTGCATCCGCAATTTGTGCCATTAGCATTCGCACCGTTCGGGGTTTGTCGTAAAAGACCACACTTTTTCCGTGCGTCCCAGATCCTGCAGATGCCTGCAGAAGCAAACCGGCATCGAAGCAGCTAAAGATGGAGCTTCGCGAGATGCATAACGAGATCCAGCCCCAGCTGCACTCCAACAAACCTGCACTCCAGCGCTGGTGTTGCACTCGTAGACCCTGCCCACTCATGCCGCGGAATTAAGTCACATTAACGATCGCGCCCTCCCGATCAGAACATCCGATGGTGATTTTACCCGCGTTGCAAACATTTTTTCCCAACTGGTTACCCCCGTCGGAGCAGATTTCTTGCCCCCCTGTAGTTCAAGGTCTGGATTTTCACCCTTATTTGCACATTTGCGCGCAGTGCTTTGCAGCGAGGATCTGCGAAGTGCATTTACATGCATTTACACAAATACTGAGTGCTGATCACCACGGAAATTTACGAAAGAAATCTAGCACATTCTAGACCTGTGTTGCTTGAACGCTTGCATTTAGTAGTGGACACCTTTAACCTAGGAATTTTTGGACCTGTTTGTTGTAGAGCAAATGTACAATGACTCAATTTGTCGTGACCAGTTTCTTAGTTACCACTGACGGAGGGTTTCACACGACAGAGCACAAGCGAACACGCCAAAATTTCACCAATCGGTGCATGGAGGCTGCCTAGGAAAAAATGATCGGATTTTTGCGGTACAATGGGTGCATTCCGCAAACAAACATTACTAATACCAACACTACTACTACAACCATAACAACCACTACTACCTCCACCACGACTACCACTTACTACCACCACCGTTTCCACCACCACTACCACAGCCATGAGAAGGAAACAAAAGGGGCCCCTTCCTGTCAGCATGTGATTATAAATTTTGCATACTTTAGTAACCAAGGGAAACGTACTTCACACCAATCAAATGCAGGAATTGCAATCATTAACCCTGCATGAATTTACTTCAAAACTGGCCATGTGCGACTTACTGCAACTCTATACCTTTGACCAAAAAGTTTCACCTTCTCTTCGGATGAACCTTGATCCTTTCGCACGATGTATGGCGAAAGTGAAAAGACTGAAAAATTGGCAACGATGCATTTCCATCAATGAAGGCTTAATCCCTAATGCGGCTCAACGAACTTGCAGTGGATCCTTAAAACTTTGGATGGAAAATGGTCAGTTGATATCCACTTCCGTTTGTGTTTCACTGTTGCTGTCAGTTGCAAAATCCCCTCCACTTCTTTGCACATCGACCCTCATCCTAGCTTCCACTCCCAAACGTGTTCATCTTGTCGTCCACGTCAAAACTCACCACGTCAAAAGGAACGTCAGGAGTTTCGCCACCGTCAAGACCCTTTCATATCACCGTTGTGAAATGCCCTGATCTCATCACAAGTTCCTTGCGTCTGCAGCCTCACAGTGCAGGATTTGAAAATGAAAAGAGATGCTCAAGTCAATTTTAAGTAGATGACATTGCGTACAGTAAGCTTTGGCATTGAAGCAACGTCCTGCTTGAGCAATGTCCATAGCAGCAAAACTCCAAACCTTGGCAACTCTCGAAACAGCCTTCAAAGACTGCTCCTGTGCTGTCCGAAGATTGTTCACGAAGGTTTCGGTTTCATGATTGCCAGGAAGAAGCCAAAATCAGACCCAATGGTCCTATATGGTCTAACAGTTTGATACACCCGATGGGTTCCACTCTTTGCCGGGCATAGGGATCTACAAGTCCTCGTCGAAAGACCCTTCAAAAGCATCAACAGTTAATGACTCTTCAACCATCTTCAACCCATGTTGTATGATCTTCCGTACTTCTCACCTTTAGTCATGGCTTCCTTGCGGACCTCCATGATCAAATCTTTACTCCAATTTTTGTGTCTCGATTTCAGAGGCAAAGCAACCTGCAAAGGCCCATATCATGATAGCCTAAACCACCCATGATCACGTGATCATTGACATGTGAGAAACAATTTTGATAGTTCCTGTTTTTTAGTTATGTTCCCAAACATGGCAAACACTTCTCTGGGCTTTGGAAGCTTTGGATGTTCATTATCCCATTGTGTTTCTTTACATCAATGTGTGGCTTCTTTTTTTCCGGCTCAAAAGTTTTATAACCTAACGCCAGCAAAAATTTGGCTGGGTCAGGACTGCTAGGCGAGCGGCGTAGCAGTTCGATGCAATGGAGTTTGGGTGTGTTGTCCTTGCTTTGCAGCACCTGCCCCTCAACTAAGTTGGCCCAGCTGTCCAAAATGAATCAGGTCGGATTGAAATGATACATAGGAACGGACGAGGTAGACCTATTTCTAGTTCTACTTCAATGTTTCGAAAAGTTGGAGGTGTCATGACGTGTCTATGATTGTGTACGTCAAGCGACGTGGCTGGTTCGGTTCCAATGCAAAATTGACAGCAAATGTGGACTAAAAGCTGTGCAATTGGAAGAGTTTTCGCTCAACGCTTGCAAGGGCTTTGAGTGGCATTTTGCCAGGCCAGTTTTTTTAAACCATGGGGACTGGTGCTGGGGAACCCAAAACACGGTTTCTGTTGGGATTTTTTGAAAGGTTGGAAATGATCATAAGTTCAAACATTCGAGGTTGCTTTGCAGAGAGACCGTCACGTCATGCCATCGCAAAGCTTGAGCCAAACATTGAGGACACAGACGGGCCCCAACGAAGCACAGCAGCATGCAGAGCGAAAATTAGGTTCATTACAACGAAGTTCACCAAAGCGGGACTTCAAAGGAGAAAGTAGATGTTGACTTCAGATGTTTGCCAGTTTCTTAGCCCTTATCACCTCGGGAGTTTCCGCGTCAAGAATCAAGAAGACGTTTGTAGCCACTGCATTGGAACATTCCCAAAAGGGCGCGAGGGGAAATTTGAGTTTCATAAAATGCATTAGCAAGTCGTATTTCACAAATGTCACAACAGCTCCCTGCTTGGACACTGGCGCACAGCATGTCTTGAGGAATCTCGGATGAAGACAGCGAACGACCATGTGTGCAGGAAGCGTCTCTCAGGGCTGTGCTCCAAAGTCTCGGAGTTCCAGATGACCAGCTGCAGAATTTGCGATCGTTCCATGGAGTGAGATGGATTCTTGGCTCAGAAACGTTTGTTTGCAGAAGTGCCATTTTCAGACAAACATCAGGCCGTATCGATGAAGTTCGACAGTTCAATGCATCCCCTGCATTGCTAAAGTGCTATACCAACATATGCATGCGAAGGGCCTGCTAGCACATCATCGGTTTGTCATGTGGGATCTTTAGCCCAGGGTGAGACCTTTATGGGCAATGAATGACTTGTGCAAAATCGTGTTAGCTTAAAGACCCACAAAGAAGAAATTGGACCCTCCTTTCTGCGTTCGCTCCCACTGTGCCTTGCAAAGCCCATTTTGAGAATTTGCTGCAAGCTATAAAAGATCAGAAACTGCCATCAAGCAGAACTGCTTAACGCCAAAAACACGCTGAAGCAAAGCATGGCAAGAAATGCATAACGCCAAAATAGGCTAAAGCAAAGTGCAATGTGGCCCGCACAACTGCAATGTGCGGAAACAAAGGCACATGTTCCAGCAAGACTTTTGAAGGCGTGAGTAGCTTTTCTTGTGGCACTATGTCATCAAGCCATCCAGGACAGAGCTCTTGGAAAGAAGCAGTTAATGACACCAATCCCACCACACTAATCGGTGAGTGCTTTCAGGAAATATACCACTTTTGGAGGTCCGGCTTTTGACACGGCCCCGGCTAACTGCTGAATGATTCTTCTGTGCTAAAACTCAACCACAAACATCCTTCTGCGGTGATGCGTCGCCTCGCGCCATCCATTTTTTCCGCCCAGGAAGGGATGCGACGTGACAAGGATCTTCCTCCTTGACCTTGATCTCCACGGTTCCTTGGCCAAGGAGTTCCGTGAGCTCCGTGCCTTGGCGTACCTCGACCTGCGTGACAACAACATCACAGGAAACCTGGACGTCTTCAAGGAGAACACCGCGTTGATACGGCTTTACCTGCAGAACACCCGAATTTCGCGCGACCTGCAGAGTTTGGCGCAAGTAACGAAGTTGGAGCGCCTCGACCTGCAAGGAACACAGGTCTCAGGAGATGTTGTGGCTCTGTCCAATGCCAGGGGTTTGAGTGACCTGGACCTTTCAGAGACAAAGGTCTACGGAGATTTGGTGGCTTTGAAAAATGCCAAGGATTTGTGGGGACTCCACCTTTCAAAGACAAAGGTCTACGGAGATATGGCTTCCCTTGCAAACCTCACTCATTTATGGACTTTGAAGCTATCCAACACCAAAGTCTCCGGCGATTTCTCCGTGATTTCGCAATGGAAATGGATCACGCGCCTAGACCTTTCGCGCACCAAAGTCAGCGGTCATCCAACGGAAGACTTCAAAGATTGCTGCAAAGAACTCGAGACTTTGGAGTTGGCATGGACGAATGTTCGCATTATGGATGGCTTCCTTGAGGACTTCGCTCCTACCGAAAGCTGGATTTGCCCCTTCCCGGCCTTGAGGACCTTGGACGTGACTCGAACCTCATTGAACACCACGGTCGAGAAGCTGCTCAGTCCCTTCGTTGGATGCAAAGAATTGCGAACGTTCAAAGCTGTGGAGTGCAGCTTGACGGGGCCGATGCCAGTTCGCGTCATCTTGCAATGGCTTGCGAGAAACCAGCCCATCCTTTCTGGGATTTATGACTGGCCATTGAGCAAAGTCCTGCAGTTGTTGGATCTATCTTCCAACAATGTCACCAAAGTGGAAGCTATGCCTCGCAATTGCAGGGCAGTTGGCTTCAGAGACAATCCACAGATCAGTTTCGGAGAGGATGTCGTGAAGAAGGCCACGGAACATTTTGTGTCGCTGGACCTTCGGAACGCCACATTCGCGCATCCTAGCGACACTAGGTCGAGCAAAAGTTTGAGCGCTGTTTTTTTCAGTGGTAAATCATTGCAATCGAAGTGCTCTAGAACATGTGTTTTTCATTGCAATCGAAGAGCATTCAAGCCCAGCCAGATGTAATCAGATGTGTGTCATACGAATTGTCGCGCTTGACACATTGTCCAAGATCCAAGGAAGTCACAGATCTGTTCGATAGCAGCGTGATAAAGAAGAATCGTGCGAGAACAGTCATCGATGAGCAGCATGGCTTCGAATGTTGCTCAGCAAGACTGTGAGTTCTCAATTGAAAATATGTAGCAAGATTGCAGCGACATGTATTCCTTTGCAGTTTCGTGTAGTTTTATCCTCTTTCTTAGTCTGAAACTGGAACAATCCTGCAAGGTCATCATGAGCACTGTTCTTACATGTTGCTCTCCACATTTCTCCACTGACAGAAAATGTGTCATTTTTAGGAGGAATGCTTAAGACAACAAAATGTAACAAGTTCATACAATTTCAGATACAATTTTCACCATCTCTTACCATCTCCCAATTCCGGACTGGAAAACCATGTGTTGCTGTCACATTCTATCGACCACATTGAACAAAATGATTATCGAAAGACATGCCAAAAGGATGGCAAATGGATATGTGTCACTGCGGGTTGAAAGTTGCATGTTTTTTAACCTTCGCTGAAGGCTATGACCTTGACAGCACTTCGATTCAGATCACGCCCGAGACGTTCGCACCAGACAGGTTGTGCAGCTGCTCTCCTGGTTGGATTCCAAGCTGTTTAAGACTTATGAAACCAAAACCTATGTTTTTACTCTTAGACGTGATCCAAAAATCATACACCTCTCTCTCACAATTGGCTCCTTTCCCCAAAAGGTCGGAAATTGCAAGTCACATCAAACAACATCACTCTTGCCTGCAACATGGCCCAGGAAAGGCTCTGGTGCCAAGTGCGAGAAGTGCAAAAGATGTCCACAGGGCAGCAAGGCACCTGCAGGTTCCACCTCGCACAGCAGCTGCATTTGCGACGTCGGAGTTCTGGACAATCGAACCGGACAGTGGACTCTTTGTTCAACTTGGCAGTTTGTTCGGTGCGGTGCAACAGCATGATCCCAAATCTCTTTTCAACCCCGCTAGCCATGCCAAAGTCTGCACGATCAACGGTTTCATAGCACACTTCACTCCGTGGTCAATAACTTCAATGTTCACAAGATTTTCAACTAGGTCAAGGGCAGACAATGACGAACCAGTAGAGAGGCCCGATGAGCACTTGAATTTGATACAAGTTAATGATATGATATATCTAGAGTCTAGACCATTTTAGGCACACGTAAGTAGTTGGAAAACAAACGGGACTGCAATTCAAAGTCATCGGAAGCCATCTTCCAGCATACCATTCGGGGGAAGACGTTTGGCCGCTTGCCAACTATAGCGACGCCACATCACTCCGAAAATGACCTTATTCATGTTGGTGATGCGTTATTCACCGACATTCCGGTGACCAAGAAAGGAACTCAAATAGAGTCACCCGGTGTCGTTTCCTTTCGACAAGTTACTCATGTCGTACAGTTACCGAGAGTGCAAAAAGATCTTCTCACTTATTTTGCGTTGAAATGTCATTGAGGAGATGTGGATGCCGAGAACATGAAGCCTTTTTGGACGAAACCTGTGTCAAGTGCTCAGACTTCCACTTGAGCTGCCCGTCCCACGGCACACAGGTTTTTTCAGCCCAGCCGCTGAAGGGATACACACGGCTGAAGAATGAAACCCATGCGTTTGAATGCCTCAAGCCTGACATTAGATGCGATGCCGAGCATGTTGATTCAGATTCAGATACTTGGCTGCATGCATACTAGTGCTTCAATATGTTTGAATGCAGTTCGAGCGTTTTGGGTCGCAAAAGTTCTGGTTTCCCGTGCGTCCCTATCCATCCTGGGTGTTGCATAGAACCGATGCCGCATCAGTAAGGATGTTGTCACGCACAATGGTTCCACTCTTGGTGCCTGCAGAGAAGGTTACACTGATGTCATGTGCATGGACTGTGCCCCAAAATATTTTTCCAGTGGTAATCAGTGTGAACGATGCCATGATAGTACCACGTTTTCGACTGGTGCGCCTATCATGGTGGCAGCAATCGTGGTGATTCTTGCGGCCATGGGCNGGCAACTACTTTCTTTGTTCCTTTACTGCCATTTAATTCAGGTGATTGACCTCGAAACTTTCACTTTTTCAGTCAAAAGTGTTTCGAATTTGATTTGAGACCAAGTGAATTTTTGGACGTCGGATGATGTGCTCCATGTGACAATTGTTTCACACATTCTGGAACGTCAAACCAAGTACTGTAAATATATTCTTATGTCACTTATGTCTCCCTTCGGGGTTCGCTCAGCAAGATAACTGCCCATGCATCGGAAAAAGGGATGAAAATTCATGAAAAATCCGGATGGGGATCCTAAATTTGTATTGTTAAATATGTTAAGTTCGGTTGGTTGATCGTTGGTTTTCCATTCTGTTTTCGAACAGCGTTGCAGTGATTGCATGGGCAATGTTTCTCCAATGTTTCTCTCATCGAAAACCACCCAACGCCCCAGTCCCAAGCGCCCTCACAGGCTCTGACCCTGCTCTATATCGGTGGCGCCTCAAGTACGTCCAGCCTCTTGAGCTGCCAAGAAGTTGATGGAGCAGGGGAAACTCGACATGCAACGATTCTGCCACCGGAGCGGAGATCAGCTGATCAATTAGCGTTGAATCTAGCTTCTGTCGTACTCAAGTCAGTTGGATTCCAATCGAAAATTGTGCAATCTAAGGACGGTCTTCCACGGCAATTCGCGTTCCGCACGGCCATGCCCTATATCTTATGTCACGAGGAGCCTCAGACAGATACAGATAAAACTGTTGAATGCAGGGGTTCATCTCTTGCAGAATGCAGCCTTGCCAATCTTTCTTGTACCGTTCCCCAAGCTTTTGTTGTGCCTACAAGGACTCACAATTGAAGCATTCTGTGGATACCCTGGCATTTTCCAGCGCTTTCTTCTATGGGATCATCATTCCATGCTGCCTGCTTTACCTCTACGGCAGGCAGCACGTCCTTTTCCAATCGAACAGGACGACAGTGGCCTTTGTGGCAGATCATGGCAGCTTGAAAGTGTCCGTGAGTAAAGTGCTAGACTCGCTAGACTCAACAGTCCAGAAGACGGGGAATGTCGAGTTCACACGGCGTTTGGTTGCTGCAGCTGCCGCATCCATTTCAGTGCTTTGTCGCGGAAAGGTGTTTGGGATGCATTTAGAAAATCAAGACTAGATGACACTAATGCCATTTCTTGCTTCTCATTTGAAATCATTGGCTTTTTCATTTTCATGTTCAAGTCCCAGGTTTCATTGCGAGTTGTTGATGGAAGTGCACTCATCGAGCCGCTGGATGGTTCCGTAAATGCAGCCAGTGACCATTTAGAACCGGATCTTCTCAGTTTCATCGATGCAGAGGATGCCAAGCAACAAGCCAAACAGCAGCAGCTTGGCAGATGGAGGTTTCTTGAAAACGGATCCGAATGAATGACCAGAACATCGGAATTCGAACTTGGGACATGCAACGCCAGACATCTTCGGTGTCATGTTCAAGACTCAAGACCTAATATTTTCAATAATGTTGATGTCTTTGGATTAAAATTATCGAGCATCCGATGCTTGGATGACGCCAGGAAGTGCTGGAGTCTTTGTAAAATGCTGACAGAGAGGAGTATTCTGCAAGATGTTGCTACCAGTGACCGCGTTATTTCTGGTGCAAAGACTTTGCTTCTGAAGTACGCTCTTTGCAGCTTTGCTTCAACAAAAGGTCTTCAAATAAAACTTGACATTTTACCAACTTCTGAACATCTCAGAATTTGTTGCTTCTTTACCCTTTTGACTCTTGGTGCATACCCAGGTAGAAGTATTTGGATGGAAATTGTCCAAAAACTGGTGGCAGTGTTCTTAGTCTCGGTTGTGGCCAGTGCGAATGGTTTGCAACTTTCTGTAGCAATTACATTGATGATGGCAGCAACCAGTGCCATGGTGCAACCTTTTGCACGGCCGCAGGTGAGGCTTTGGGCTGGATTCGGTGATGATGTTTTCCATGTTCCACACACTATGCTTGTCCTCAATTGTGAAAATTTCGAGATGACGTCACTCCAAGTCTAAAATTCATGCCTGCTGTAGGATGAATGAAAAAGCTGCGTGACGATCGTATTTCTTCGGGGTCCAATATTTCAGTACTCATTCATGTTCATACACAGTAGGGAGCGTAGGATAAATAGAAAAGTAGAAGCTCAGCAGCAATCGTGATTTGATGGCAAAGCTTGAAGATTTTGAAAGCGAACTGCCAGGTAAACCGCCTGCATTGCTGCAGTTTTTTTTGCCTGGCAATGGCAGCTGCTAGCTTCGCAAACACGTGGGTGTGGACCAGCCGCGCTGCTCTGGCAATTCCCTTCCTGCTCACCGCAGCACAAGCCTTCAGACCAGACAGCCTCGAGAACTTAGCTATCCGCCTGTGGGAGGACAGGATGGGTCAACAACTGCTAAGCACCAGCCGCCACCACCACCACCGCAATGAAATAACAACATTGTGAAATTTGTCAGGCCTTCTATTACTGGTGAAAGCAAGAGTGCGCAGGTAATATGACACGACGTTGGATATTGAAAGTTTGTTTGCAAAAAGTGACCTGTCCCACACATTCCGGGCAGATGCAGGAACTGGAGCCACAAATAGAAGCCCTACAACGTGGCGAGCCAGTCGAAGTCGCATCAGAAACTGGGTTGCAACCAAGGCATTCAAGTCAAGGAAGGGACATGCAAACAAAAATCAACGGGAAAAATGCCCGAAACATGGCTATATAGATGTTTTGCTCGATCCAAACAGAAGAAGCTACTGTAGAACAAGTAGAACTGGATTTAGATTTAAATGATCAAAGGGCTGTATCTTGTGTGTAGATTCATGAGGCGGCTGTGTTGTGCAACTTTTGCGGTTCCCTGCAATTTGCCGTTCGAGGAAACCTACAACTTCTTCTGAAGATGAAAGACACCAAGTTTCACCACCTTTCAGTGGATTCGCCCTGCAAATGACATCACATCGCTGGACATCGCTCCATCGAAAAATGGCCGCTGCATATTGATAAATCGAATCAACATTACAACAATAGATTTACGTACATCTTTGTTTCAAACGCACTTTAACTTTAGCTGGTGTCATGGCCTCTTACAGTCGTCAGCCGACACTTTTTGTTGAAACATGTTGCGTTTTTGGAGCCACTTGAGCTATGATCAAAACTTACGAAACTCCGAATGAAATCTCCCACCTTTGGGTTCAGATCATTGACTCATCGTATCTGAATTTGGCACTTGAAGATGTTTTTTTTAGGATCCGAATTTCCTGCCATCACTGAGATATACTAAAATGATCCGAAAGCGACCTCCTCCTTGAAGCAGCGGAGCGGTATCGAGATCAGATGCTGGACAGGGACTTTTCATTCTCACTTGATTGTCGTGGTTGGGAACTTTGCACGCCATGTGGAATGTCGCCTGGGAAGAGCACACCTTTCATTGCCTCAATGTCTCGTGTTTTCAATGTCATATTCCGCCCTTCAGATTGAGCTGTTGATTTGTGGCGCTGTCTCTGACAGAAAGTTGTTCAATCGTCCATCTGAATCTATCGGGAAATTGCGCCACTTCTGGGCCAACATTGCGTAATGTTGGACATGGTTTGCTGATCGTTTGTGGAAATGGTTGGCATGGTTTGATGAAAGTTTCTCCAATTCTCCGTTTGATACAAGTTGGCCTATTGGCCTTTTGCGCTCCTGACAGAGTAAAACCAATGTCAGCCGAATGGCTGGCCACCTTCCAACTCACTTGGAGCTCCATCATCTTCACTTTGAAGGCCAACGTTTCGTTCTCACTTTGTCCCTCCGTCCGGACCTCCCTCCCCCCAATACAAGCTCCGTCAATCATGAGTTTGTCAACGAAGACGTTGCACCATTTCACCATTTCACCTTCTCTTCGGATGAAAGAACTCACGATCCTTTCGCCCGAATTTTTGCCGAAAGTGACAAGACTGAAAAAATTGGCAACTATACACTTCCATCAATGTGATGGTGG
>DF240038.1:190213-232822 GCA_000507305.1 Breviolum minutum Mf 1.05b.01 | reverse complement strand
CCTCGGAGACATTGGGCTTTTTCAGTCACCCACTGGTTGGATCAAGCTGCAGCGTTTGACAGAACCGGAGCGCCTCAAGTTGGTGCCAGCTGCTGAACTTGCAGCTGCATCGGATCAGAGGCCTTCACCTAAGGCATCAGGGACAACGGAAGTTAATGATGAAGAAGCTGGTGACGCCCGGACCTTGTTCATAGACTTTGATGAGCAGGGGTCCAGGTTCAAGCTTTGGAGGAACGTGGTGTTGGAAAGCAAAGATTATTCTTACACTGATTGGCCTTTTGAGGGTCCTTCTACGGTGATGCACCTACTCAAGCAGATGCATAGAAATGGTGGGGATGCTCGACTATGGTTGCAGTTATGGGCTAGGCAGAAGAACATCCAGGACTCAGACAGAGTCATGCATGAGATGCGGTGCTTGACGGACGTGTTGTTTCATGGTGCCACTTTTGACCAATTGAATCTTCCAGTCCTGGCATCTATGGAAACGGTGGCTCGCCGCATCCAATGCATTGTGGAGGCCTATGCAGCCGGCTCGGGAACCCCTGATTGGTCTAATGCAAAGCTCTATACGTGTCACACTGGACCTGATGACCTGGTTTCTCCACAACTTAGATCTTGGGCTGCCAGACGTGGAAAAGAAGAAGTCGAACTTGCAGCAGCTAGGGCTCGCATGAAGGAGCTCAGGAAATTGCCCCTTTCGACAGAAGAAGCAGCTGTTGCAGCATCAGATGGTGTTCTTCCTGGCGCCCAACCGAACCGTCGAGGCCGAGGTCGTGGACGAGGTTTGGAGGCGCCAAAGGAATCATGAACAAGAACAATCCCGGATCTCAGCCCCTAGGTCCGGGACAGGAACATGCAAGTGGGGCTAGGTTTCCTGGACATGCGATCTTTCCATTGCCTTTCAATGTGGTGGACTCTCAGAAGGGTCGTGTTTGCAGGAGATTGGCACAGCGCCGCTCTAGGCGGCAACGAATTGATTTTGAGCGGAGCGAAACACTGCAAGCTCTGAATTGGATGCATGGTTTTGACTTTTCAGATCAGTCTTTAACAGGAACACCGAGTTTGCTGCAGGCAGACGTGATCACCCGTGTGACTGGTTTGGTTGAACGTGCTGGAGATCTTGGTGAGCTACAGCACTCTTTCACCCCGGAGGCAGCTTTGAAGAGTTTGCTCCATGGCAGGTCGGATTATCATGAACCAGCTTGCCCGATTGCACTCGCGCCCTTTGATTTGGACCTCATCTCTTTGCCAGCTACCCTTAAAGGAGCTCCTCGTGCTGAGGACTTGCTGCCAGAGGATGACTGCCGTTTTTTGAAGGAGCAAGAGCGAATGTTTCGTCCAGAGCATGAGAGTTTGAATTTTTTAAACCATATTGGGACCCTGCTTTAAAACATTGTCCTCGCAAGTATCGTTCTTTCATCAAGAAATTAGATAGCATTGATTACCTCAGATATACTCTTAACCCTGTGGAGATGGCTGGGGCTTTCTTTGTAAAAAAGAGTGATGGCAAACGGATCCGCATGAGCATCGATGGTCGTGGGGCTAACCAACGGCTCCGAGACCCCCCTTCGGTCTCTCTTAGCACTGCTGAAACATTTAGTCGTATTGAAGTTAGCATCCCTGAGGAGCTGATTCACGACGAAGTTGGTAAGCGCCAGTTTCTCTCATCAACTACTGTTTTCGCGGGGCTTTCAGACGTGAAGGACTGTTTTCATAGGATTCGTCAGCCAGATTGGATGTGTAGATTGTTTTGTCTGTTGCCAATCGAAGCCCGGCATGTGGGACTCACAGGACATACGCTCGATGGAGTCGTTCTCCAATCAAATGATCTTGTCTACCCCATGCCGGGTTCCTTGGCCATGGGTTGTTCGTGGAGCCTTTACCTGGCCCAGAAAATAAATGAACATCAGTTTAGACTTTCACCAGGATTGAGTGCTTCCGAGATTGTCCATGACCGAAGTCACCCCCTTATCATTGACCCTGATGATCCGAATAAGACAAATCATTATGTTTATGTTGATAACTTGGGCATCATTGGCCAAAGCAAAGAAGGGGTGACTTCGGCTTTGAGTTCAATGGAAGATCATTTCAATTCGAAGCAGCTGTTGTTGCATCCGGGGGAAGTCCATTCAGATTCGGTCAAAGCTTTGGGCATTCAGTTAAACGGCTCGTCCAAGACAACCCGCATAACACCTGATCGTCTGCATAAGGTCCGAGCCGGACTCCGTGGTCTGATCTCACGAGGCCGCTGTTCGGGAAAAGTTTTAGAAATCCTCGTCGGTCATGCAACGTTTTGTGGACTATCCTGTAGATTAGTTTTGTCTGTTTTTCATGCAACATACAAGTTTATTGAAAAGAACTATGACAAAGTAACTCCGTTGTGGGGTTCGGTCAGAGACGAGCTTAGAGCTTTTGCCGGGCTCATGGTTTTCTTTGAAAGCGACTGGACTCGGGGTTGGAATTCCCTGGTCACATCATCCGATGCTTCAGAAAAAGGGTACGGTGTGTGTACCTCTCATTGGCATCCGTCTCAGGTGTCCAGAGCGCAGTCGTTTTAGAAGGACCGAATCACATCGTGCAAGGGAGTCTGCATTGACAGCAGCAGGATTTTTTCAAGATTCTGCAACTGGTAGGTGGTTGGCTGGGGAGATTGATTCTGAACAATATTTAACTGATGTTGGTTGGCAATGTTCACCCGATTTCAAAGAAATTGATGGGCAGTTGCTTCATAAACATCTTTGGACCCCAAAGCTGTGGGGAACATGGAAACATGAAGAGCATATCCTTGTTTTAGAGGCTAGGGCTTTGAACAAGGCTTTGGATCGTGTAGCATGTTCAAGATTCGGTAAGAACATCCGCCAATTGATGCTTGTGGATTCGATGTCGGTTGCACTCAGTTTCGACAGATGCCGCAGTCGCAGCTTCAAGCTGCTGAAACAAGTCCGTAGATATGCAGCCACATGTCTAGCTAGGAACATCGATCCACACGTGCGTTGGATACCAAGTGAATTGAACTCAGCAGACGAGCCTAGCCGGATAGACGCTGCAGAGCCGTCTAAAACCTTGGTAGATCAAATTCCTATCAAGAAGGATGTCCAGACAACCCAAAAGGTTGAGGGTCCTAGACCCACCGGAACGAGCCTCATCCTCCGGAGCCAAGAGGCTTCGATCCCTTCCACCGGGTTCAGTGAAAGAGAAGCCCTTGGTGAAAAATCGTCAGCAAACTCTGGAGCGGACATCACAGACCGTGAGACTCCAGACAAAACTGACACCCACCACCGGTGGATCTCGGATCGGTCAAGTTAGGTCAGCCAAAGAAAAGTCAGAGTCATCGGAACCATGTCAGCTCAGACAGCTCAAGTTCATCAACCTCGCATGTGAACAAGAAGCGAGAGAAGAATTTGACTTTGAGAAGCAGGCACCGATGGAGGAAGTATGTGGACGAAGCAATGGAGGCGGCCAGTCAAGGCCTCTCACTGTTAGAGAAAAAGGCCATAGGAAAGGAGGCATCTCGATACTACCAGACGGAGTATGCCGAGTTCCAAGCTTATGCCCTCAGCAATGCTCTCAACCTTCATACTCCAGCACAAGTGGACACGGCCATGACCAAGTACATGAACCATCTCTTCCTTCAGGGCCACCCTTCTCACAGAGGGGACAAGCTCTTAGCGGCCTACATGCACCATCATCCAGATTTCAACCGATTTGGATCAAGCCGGCTGCCTCATGCTTATCGAGCACTGAAAGGTTGGAGGAAGTTAGCGCCAGGCAGCTCACGGAGGGCCTATCCTCTACAAGTTTGGGTTGCCATTGCAGTGGAATTGGTTCGTCAAGATCTGGTGAGGATGGCTCTTTTCACTATGACGTGCCTCTCAGCTTACACTCGGCCAAGCGAACTTTTTCGCTGCAAGACCATGTGCTTGGTCCAGCCCACATCACAGGTGACAGAGCATTGGTCGCTTCTTCTCAACCCGGAGGAGTACCAGACCAAGTCCAAAACAGGCGAGTTCGACGACAGCATCCTGTTAGACTCTCGCTTTTTGAAGCCTTGGGCCTCGGTACTTTACAGAGAACTGAAGCAGCAGCCGGACCATCAGTTGCTATGGGACTTCAGTTATCAGAGCTATTACCAGGCTTTCACACAGGCCGCAAAGAAGCTTCAGATCGATGCCACCCCGTACAACATGAGACATTCGGGTCCATCCATCGACCGAAGCAAAAACATTCGTCCTTTGCTGGAAGTCCAGAAAAGAGGAAGGTGGAAAAGTCACAAGAGTGTGGCTCGTTACGAAAAATCGGCCAGCTTAGCAGCCACATTCAATCAGCTCCCCATTCAGGTCCAAAGACATTGCCTGCACGTAGAGACACTTCTAGGGGATGTGATGCTGGGACGTACCAAACCCCCAGCGCCTCCCTGAAAAGGGGCAATCGTCCTGGAAAGTATATTGCAGATCTTTTTGCTGGAAAGGGCGGTGTTGCGCATCAGTGCAGACGTCTTGGTTACAAGGCAAAAGAATGGGAACTTGAAAGAGGCATTCAGTATGACCTGACTTCAAGAAAGGTAAGAAGACGTTTGATCTCTGACATAAAGAGGGGTCGTGTCTTGGGTGCCATGTTGGCGCCACCTTGCACAACTTTTTCTATAGCGAGAAATCGCACCAAAGTCATTAGGTCTCGTGATTACCCTTGGGGTCTTCCTGGCTCCTGTTTGACCGAAGTTGAAAGACAAAAAGTTGAAGAAGGCAACCGCTGTTTTGAAGCAGCCTTCCAGATCATTTACCATCTCAATAAGCATCACATTCCATGGCTCCTAGAAAATCCTCAGAGTTCCATGTGCTGGCATTTACCCCCTATTCGTGACCTCATTGATAAACATGGTTGTTGTTTGATAACCTTAGATTTTTGTCGATTCGGCACCCGGTGGAAAAAGCCGACCTCCATATTAGCCGGACAGCTGGACATGCAGGACCTTGGCAGACTGCAACTACGCTGTAGAGGCGCGGACGGGACCTGCTCACGCACTTTAAAAAAGCACTGGCAACTTACTGGCACATATAAAGGGGTTAATTTGACCAAGCTGGCTCAGCCGTACCCCACAACATTGTGCAAGCAATTAGCCTGGGTATTGACATCACCCTCCCATTATTATCATTTATAACCCACCCTTGATAACACTCCTTGTCTCGGGTAGTGACTTGGGAAGATGATCAAATTCAAAGCTCTCAGACGATCGTATGCCTGAAGGTTGCATTTGTTTTTAGTTTTTTGATGCCAGCAGTTGGAACGATGATCACAGCTGGCAGGTTTACTTTTTGTGTGTATGGCAGCTTCGACGTTTGGCATTCGTTTTTCGTTTGGAAGTGGCATGCAGTCGTTGTGGACGAATAGCCATAACTGTGCGAGCAGCAAGATGAGAAAAAGGTGCCCGCTTGGAAACATCAATTGGAGCATCTAAATTTATATATCAAGTCTATATGATCTATTAATCTACCGTCAACATTAAACGTCATTGTCAATCAATTTGTTATTTCTTTACTAGAAGTTTACAAGTGAATTAACAGTAAGTTGTACACCAGTGTTTGGTTGGGATTGTCGTTCGGACCGGCAGGAACAGTGTGTCAAGTCTGAATGTGCGGCATTGGAAGAGAGCCGCGGTCTGCTACAGACATCTCTCCGCGTAGGCAGGGTTGCAGAGCAAGTAGTTGTAGTTTTCTGTTGTCTTCCGGTACTGGTAGATTGTGCGCAAATCAAATTGTGCTGAGCAAGGGGCGCAGATATATATATATATATATAGACATTCGTTGAGGCTCATGTGTTTCTGATGTGGCACTGAGATTTTGAAGCTGAGGTGCAGTCTTTTGGTTCGCGGCAGCCATCAGCTGCGCATGTTTCCAGGCGCGGCTAGGTCTGTTGGTGTATGGACTCATTTGTGCCACAGAAGCGGTTTTGGTGTTGTCAAATCCACTGATCAACATATGCAACCCGACGGACAACCACAGGAGGCATTGCCAAAGTGCCCTGATGATTGCAGCTGGAAATACTTTTGCTCTGTGGGGTTGTGCTTAGTCATTGGGCTTTTGGTGCTGGTGCCGAGCGGCTTGCAGCTTGGATCGGGTCAGTAGCGGTCAAAGTTTCCTGCCTTGGGCAATGAAACAATATGATTCGCATGGATGATTGATGATGATTGAAGTGCGCATTTGGCGTCGCAGTTCCTGACGCATATATTATGGTGCAACTTCTGTGTGCAGAAGGAAACAGCATGGGCGACAAAATTCGACTCCGACACATTGAATACATTTGAATAAGATTGAATCACATTGATGCATCTTCATACTGGATATTGATACGCATTGGCATTGGTACGTATTGGTAAATTATAAATAGCCTCAATCTTACCGATCCTAGCCTTGAAGGGGGTGGAGTTTGGGCGTTGCAGCATGTCCTGCTTTGTCAATTTTCTTCACCTGCTCTTTGTGGACCAATGCCTTGGAGCTGCAATGAGCTGCACAGATCTAATTCACACTTGTCACAGTCGAGCAGGTCATCTAGCATCATTGCGGTTATTGCGCTGGCCTTGGAACCTGCCCAATCGAGTACTTCGCTGTACTAAGGTATGGGTTTGTATTCCTTCGGCAGGACCCCGGTGTTGCAGCTGCAGGCACCGTTGGACAATAAGTTGTTTCTTAGATGGGTGAGTCTCACTTAAGACAGCCTATTCGTGAATTGCAGTACTCCGACACAATTGACTGCAATGCCGTTTTGTACCTGTTTCCGGTGAATAGCTCCATAGGAGGTCCATAGGTTTCTTCCTCAGTTTTTGATATTGCAGTGTGGCTCGAGATGGCAGGATCCTGAAGAGTCCAATGATGGCTTCCTAGGCCTTGTGGTGTTTCTTGCTCCTCGTTTGCCACAAAGCTATTTTCCATTTTTCATTTTCACATGGTTTTCCAAGCCTTGTGGTGGGTGTTCGGATCCGTCATTTCTGCTTCAGTGATCTTCAGCGTAGTCCTCTATTCAATCAAGTGCGATCAAGGGATGTGATAAAATTTATCTAAAGGGAATGCTGAGGTGTTCATTTGATTTCTATATTCGCAATAAGGCAGTTGCATTCTTATGGCCTTCAAGATGCCTGCGCATAATGATAAAGTCATGAATACTCATGATATACGGTATCTACTGTAATTATTAGATTTTACTGCAAGTTCTATATTCATGTCATGTGTGGTTTTTGCAAATATACACGTTTTACAATTTTATAAGATTTCATAGTTGTACATTATAATGCTACACCATAAATGCCTTTATATGTGAAGACGATGCAAGCCATGTGAGGCCTTCTTCGTTTTCAGCATTGCGGTTTCCATCGCCTGTGCTTGCTTCGGGCTAGCACGACTGCTGGCACCAGATCAGGAGAAGTACGCCTTGATCGGCCCCAGGCGACGTCACAAATTTGGCACCGGCAGACATCGCTTTTTGCACTGCCTCCAGAGCGAGTTGCAATACAATTTGTTTGGGGGCTTTGGGTGTTTTAAAGTTCCGATTTGCATAGCGCATCTTAAACCGGTGTGTAGGTAAGTACGGGTCTGTATACGCCTGTATTTTTTGCAGCACTAGTTTGCAGCTAAAGTCTGGGTCAAATGCACTTACTGTACACATTTGTAAATTTGTAAATCCACTAATTCCATCATGACATGAGATGAGTCGATAAAGTGACAGAACTGTGACCAAGAGGCAAGCCCAAGCTGCCAGCTGAGAGGCCCTGGTGTTTGAGGTTGTCCGGTTGTCCTTTCGAGAAAGATGTGAGCATAGTTGAGCCAAAAGCAGGACCCCCTGGACATGCCTAGTCTCAGACTCTGCCGGTATTTGTTTTGATGACAAGTTTTGTTTATCTTTGTTTCGGATGTTCGTGTTACCGGCTGCCAGGTTCGCTGGTGGTGACACTAGCAACGCATCGCACGGGAGTGCAAAGTACATTCAACGGTGCATGCAATCAGATGGGCAGCGTGAAACACGATATGCACTCATAGCGCCTTCACTACTGCCAAATGCCCCGGAGCAAAAAGGTCCCAAACTTTTGTTTAAGTCATAGTCGTTTTCACTGGGCTTCCCCACAGTAGTTCTTGTTTATCATGGTATACGGAAATTCTCCGCTTTGCTGTACTAGATGTTGCCTCAGTGTGCTTTTGGACAGCTAACTTGGGCATGGCCAGACGCATCTCAGGGAGCACAGTCTTGTTGCAACTATCAACTCGTAGAGCAGATCAGCACATCCAGCCAAGCACAAGACTATCTTGCATGCAATCTGTGGTTTTGCTTCATGTGCAATGCATCTAAGGCACCAAAGACTGCAAGCACACGAGGTTGGATTGTGTTCCATGATGCTGGTCATTGCCACTTGTGTGACGGTTCCAGTCTGGCATTTTTGCAATGTATTTGAGGTGCTTGCGCAACATGTACCTCATCGTCCACCTCATACACCGTATCGACCCAAGTCTTGGGTGATTAAATTCTACAGAGGATGAAGTGACAAACGAACAGACCAGCACAATGACATGTATAAGTACAAGTATTTTCCATGTTTTTGCTGTATTCTTTGTTTTAGTTTTGAAAGCCCGCTTCCGACATACTTGGCTAAGGAATGATAAGAATATTGATTTGCATACTGTGCACTACTTGTTCACCTCTCAGGCCCGGCCGAAGGACTGCATGGCAGGCGCCGACCCTTGCTACAATTTGTACATTTGACATTTGACTGCCATAGCTTCCGGCAGTCGCCACGTACTCCCACGCAATTGCTTCACCTTTGCATACACGCCACGGCAATAGACAGAGTTCAGACGCCCACACGCCACGCAGAACTCCACAGAATGCAATTGAGATGTGTCATCCAAACTGGGCAGGTAAGGCCTCAACTTTTCCTGAATGACAAGGCTTCTGCATTTTCCACAACGACGACCCAGGTGCTTGGGCTGGTGCAACTGCTGTATTTAGAATATTGATGATTTATGATATGTTTTTTTACATGAATATATAATATTATGTATTCACATATGTCATATATATAGAATTGTCACCTATATATAGTTCAGTTTCTATTTGCCATTTACACAAGGTTCTTTCCTCCTATAGAAAAGTAACAAAAGATATAAAACGATCACATGTCGGAAAACCGTGCAAAGCAAAAATGCAGAAAACATGGTCAACAAGTAAATAATTTGGAGATCACTCCTTGTCTTGCCCATCATTTCTCTGCCCCATCAATGCCTAATCAGTCATTATTCAATATCTCTAATTTAGGAACCCAAGACGCTCAAATGAAGGCATGATGATAGTTATAAATCCAAAGCATGGCTGAACCACTCCCTAAATTAGTAATTTCATTAAAGAGGCAGGTCAATTCTGTGTGGAAAAAACACTTTGTGGCTTTTATTCGGCACACTTTGGTGTCACTAGGTGACTAGGTGAATATATGTTAAAGCAGAGATTCCCAAGATTGGACTGATTGGACTGATCGGAGCTTCACATGGTACTTGTATCTCAGTACAGTATAAGGATTGATTACTTCCACAGGATGTGTTGCACTTGGGTCATGTTGTGTCATTTCATTCGCTTCTTGCAAACTTGGAGGCAGGGGATGATGTAGATGGCTGCTTTGTTGGGCAGCTTTGCAGAACAGTGTATGCCCAAAGCTGGAGGGGTCTTGCAACAGCCCAGCTGTGTTGCTGACCATCGTTTTTGCAGCCAGAAGGAGGAATCATGAAATCATCGGAACATATGTGAACTAATTTGTGTTTGGACAACTGTGTGCGCGTGCCTGCATAGCTGTTCGGTGCTGTTCATTTGTTGTTGAAGGAGCACGGGACAAGACAAAAAGCATATATAGAGAGATCATAACATGACTGTGGTGTAGTGGTGTTTCGCTTTGATCCTTCTCTCAGTCGTTTGTGGGTGCAAACCATCCCAGTGGCCATCCTGAGGCTACCGCCAGATGGAAAACTTGCTGTGCCTCCTATACCACCCAGACCACCGCCTCCCCCTCGTTTACCTCCCCCACCAGAGCCACCACCAGAGCCACCTCCAGAGCCCCCGCAAGAGCGACAAGAACCAATCTGTGAGCCACAGCCACTGCGAAGATCACAAGCTGTTCCTTGTGATGTTCCAGACGCGCTTGAAAAAGACAGACGTGTTCCTATGATGCCACATGACTCGGTAGGCCTCACCCCTGGCCATTACTTGACTCGGAAACAGATGCTTGGTCAAAATTGGCAAGAGATGTTTGAAGGCATTTAACATCATTTACTGTGACAGTCATACCCTGTTTATCCTTTTGTTGGTTTACTTGCATGCTGTCGTGATCCTCATTGTCGTCTCAGACATTCTCAACGGATGGCATTGCATTGATCGTTATTATCGTGATATCTTCTGACTTAAAGAGAATCAAATTGATTTAAATGTTCATATTGTAGAGAATCAATTGGGCGTAGCATGTTGGCGCTTGTTTTAGTTTGCTTGTTGGAATTTTGTTTCAACTAAGGTTTTACCCGCGCAAACCAGCTCAATCAAGCAGGCATTGCATGTGGCAGCATGGCTCCCAGCTGTTTGAAATGTTCCTGCAAGAGCGATGGATCATTGAGCAGCACTAATTTATCAGTATTAATATATATATATATATTATTATATATTTTTTATAAAAGACATAGGTGATTAAGTGATTATATATTTTTAAATTCAATTATATTTGACAGAAGTAGTGCTTTCAGTCACTATTCAAGTTTGCACATCGCTTGGGTCTCAGTGATTGAGGTACGACGCTGCCCCAGTAACAGTGGCCGAGCTTCATGCAGCTGCACGCTGGATGCCAAGGATGCTGTCGTGTGAAGTGATATGCATGATATGTTTGCCTTTGTATAGATGCTCTTGGTAATGGCGATACTGGTCACACAGTCAATGTTCCATGCAGATGCTCATGTTTGCTTGTCTAGCTGCTTGCTGTCCTTATATTAACTATGTTGGGAATGCTGTCTCATGTGCTTTGCTTGTATCGCACTTTCTGCCCCTACACCCGCAGACAGGAGATGACAGGAAGGGGGGCCTAATAAGTCACATAATATATACAGCAATTGCCTAGCTAGCCATCTCATCTCTTCTAGTCTATATAGTTCTTATGTGTTTTTTTTTCCAAAGGTGGTTCTTCTCTTTTCTGGTGCTATTCTCGTCGTTACTTCGTTGCATTCGATGTCGTAGTGAATATTAGAGAAGCATAACCAAGCCCCGAGCTCCAAGTCTCCTATACCCGATAGACCTCTGGTTTCGTAAGGGATCAGCCAGGGATCCTGGAGTGCAAACTAGACAAAGTCTTTGATGTTTTTTTTGCACCAAGTCAACGTTTTGGAACCCCTCACTGGATTCGCTACCCACTACACCTCCAATGATGAATCGCTCACACAGCCAGGTCACTTGAATTTAAAGATTTTAAGGATTTTCAAGGCAAATACTGCCCCTATAGAAATCGCATGAAATCGCATGAAATCGCAAATCTTCGATTTAGAGCCTCAACTTCTTTTCATGCTCCCAGCGCACTCTGCAGGAGCGAAACATGTTGGGATCAGCAGAACAACCCTAGAGCTTCAGCTTCAAGAAATACATTTGGCCGAGGGCGTTGGAGACGACGGTATAGCTCCCCGTTCCTTGCATGAAATTGCTTTGAATTCTGAAGTAGTCGTCGTGAAAGTTTGAAACGCATATTACCCCGATTGAAATGCTGCATTGCAACTGTGCAAACATGTTTGCAGTGCAAAACTGTAGCCAAATGTTTTACATACCATGCATACTAGGGTATAGTTGACTCTGATGTTTGTTTGATCTTATGTACATGTATAATCATATATATATATATACATATATCATTGTTGAATCAATCTCCATTTTGCCTCGTACATTCTTGACTGGCAAGCAAAGTGAGGAAGCCAAGAGATCCTGAAAGCAAAGTGCTGCACACGAGCATCACGACCTCGACACAGACGGCAGATTTGAGCCGCAATTCGGTTGGTGAGGACGTGCAAATGTTTTCCCCCTCAGAGTTTGATCGCAAAAGGCTGCGCCTGGTTGTTCAAAGGGAGCAAGAGGCTGGAGAGACTCTTCAAAGCTATTCTGCAGCACATGCAGCAGGCACTGGAGGCATATCTATCGAAATCGCCCCAAGTGGGGGCGCAGAAGCGCCAGTCAATCAAGGTGTTGATTGGTACCATGTCAAGATAGTTGCAGATTCTAAGTTTGGCGGGGCAGGTCCTGTCCCAAATGAACCCATTTCAACTATCTTAGCCAGAGATTCAATGTTGGAAAATCGGAGCTCGTTTGCAAGCGCTGTATTCGCCGAGCCGGAAGATGGACCTCTTCGACTGGGTGAGAAGGCTGATAGCGGACACAACAAAGAGCATAAAGAGCCAATGGCTGATATCACACTGGCCACGCCAAGGGTGCCAAAGTTGACGGTGCCAAACCTCAGAGAGGCCTGAGCAGTTTGAGCGGCTCTCACATGACAGTCGGTTTATGTTTGCGAAAAAGATTTCCATGTGTGAGAAAGAGCCAGTGGCCTTTGGTTTTGTTTTGTTACTGGTATGCAGCAAGGGCTTTTGGATGCTTCTTACATAATATACACCTATTATTTAACATGTGCTTCTGCCTGTTTATTGATGTTTATTTTGTGTTCAAGCCCATGCTGAGCTGTTTCTTTTGCTGTGCAGGCTTTGCAGTCCCAGGCTGAAAAGACAGCAAATCAAGAGGAGACACGTCACCTTGACTCAAAGGGTCCAGAGCCCTTTGAAGAGCCTTGCCACAGTCAGAGTCAAAGCAACGAAGCGGCCCAGGAAGTAAGACTTTCCGGGATTTCGATGGGATCCAGACAGCTGAACCCCGCCAGAGAGGTGGATGAGATCCAAAAGGGCGACGGCAACGAAGAGATTGAGCCTCACTTTGGGTGCAAAGAAGCTCAGCTTTGATCAGTCGATATCAGTATTACTAGCCCATGTCTTGGTATACAAAATGGCTGCCGTGCTTTTAGTATCAGTCTATGATATGGTGCGATATTGCGCCTGTGTTCGCATGATTGTGATTTGCTATTATCTTGATATTGATGTAAAGATCGATATTGATGATCAAAGGTATCACATCTTCATCTCATTCCAATGTCTTCTCATATTGCCTGGGGTGAGCATGTCTCGGCCAATCATATTGTCATTTGATATCCTTGTGTGTCCTTCCAATTGCAGTGGCAACATCAGCATCACCTCCACCATCATCATCAACATCATCATTCTTTGTGGTTGTCATCACCATCACCGCGCAACACGCCATCATAAAACCTTGTTGGTTCATGCATAGCGGATGTGATATCCTGGCTGTGTGTTTCTCTCTCTCAGCTGGTGAAAATTAGTAAAACGTTCGTTCCAGAAACTTTACATGTCATCTTTTATCAGCATGATAAACACAACAACATCACAGCATCATTATCATAACGTCGCCTCACCCATTAAATCACCTTCAATCACACAAAACAGATACAACAACCACGTAACCCAAACAACAGCACAAAAACAATGACATCAACTATCTCAACAACAACTACAACAGAAGAGTACAACAGTACCATATAAACGCGAAAATGTTTTAAGGGAAAGTATTCAGACAAATTCACGATACATGTGTTTGTGTGTTATTGTAAGGCAGTATTACTATTGTAATCATGAATTTTATGTGTTTCTGAATGATGATTGCAATCAAGTATTTAAAGCTAATGAAGCTAAACATACGTCATTTGACAGAATCATATAGGAGTACAAACCATAAGATGTATAAATATATGTATATATACATAGTTTTGGTACTACCAAAGCAAGTTTATTTAAATAGTATGACAACAAAAGGTACTGGACAACTTCAGTAGATAGTGTGGCACCTGGTCAATTTAAGACGGATGACGTAAATGATAGATTGTATACAGTTTAGTGGTATGAATAGTCGATGTTGGTTTTAATTTTTGCTATATCATATAGGTTCTACTTGTGAAAGGTTGACTAAAAGAATGGAAAGGCACAGAGCCGGTTATAAATGGATGTAGGGAAGAACCATGTTACTATTTGTGTAAAACGTTCAATGAATATGGACAAGAAAATTGTAAAGTCGAATTGATCGAGAATTAATCTGCCATAGTAGAGAAGAAGGTTTGAAGCGGGAAGGTGTTCATATACTAGACGCAGAATGTGCAAATCGTTGTGTGGCAGGAAGAACTCCAAAAGAATGCAAACAATAGTGCAATAAGTTAAATGTAGAAAAACGTAAGATGCAAAAAGAAAGACCATTATGAAAGTGAAAAGTTTTCCATACTTGCTAAAGCAAAGCAGCAACTGATTGAATGTGAGATATGTAATTGTCAAATTCAAGGTGGCAACTCTAATTGAATGACGCATGATAAAACAAGCAAGCATGCTAGCAATATGAGAAAGAACGAGGAACAACAGTATATAGATGTTGTATTCTTTTTTGCTTCATGGAATATTATGGGTCGTTCCAAAAACTCTTAGAAGAATGTCTAAAGAGATATAATAATCTTAAACATATTAGATATATATATATATATGAAACTAATGTTCAGCCTTATTGAGCAAGGAGAAATTAATTAATGATTTGCTTGATGTAATTGCAGTAAATGAGCATAAGAGTGAATGAAAAATACGTGTCAAAGCTTTAAATTTGATAATATCAATATAGCATTTAAACACACCATATGTATCCATATTGCCTGAAAATATCATTGGTCAGATAAACGAGTTAGATGATAATACTGTTGACAAAAAAAGAATTTGTGGAGATATTATTATGTAAATGTGGAACATGAAAATCGTAGAATAGATGCATGTGAGATATTATTCTTGTCATATGATTTCCCTAAATGGCATCAAATTAGAGAAATATTTGGATACGGCGAGCGTTATTCTGACAACTAAACTATTATATATGTGTGTTTTGAACAAATGGCACTAAAGACAAAGCATGGTTGGATAATTATTGTGAGAAATATGGCGCAAAGGCAACCACTGTATTAAGAATAAGTACTGTAATAGAATAATAAGGCATATGAAAGACGATAAATTCCAAAACTATGAATTTGAATATTGATTTTGTAAATGTAAGATGTTCAATTCAAAATGAACATCTATAAAGATAGCTCTCCCGATTTGAATTGGTGATATACTACACACACATATATATATATATGTTCAATATATATAATATACAATATTTATATATCCTGTATTTTTCTGAATGCTTTACCTTGTACAATTTTCACCTTTATACGGTACTGTTGTAGTCTGTTGTAGTCTTCTGTTGTAATTGTTGTTGAGTTAGTTGGTGTTTTTGTTTTTTGTGGTGTTGTGCTTGTTACGTGGTTTATGTACTTGTTTTGTGATGATTGATGGTGATTTAATGGATGAGGCGATGCTATGATAATGATGCTATGGTGTTGTTGTGTTTGTCATGCTGATTAAAGATGATGATGTAAATGTAGGTCCTAGAATTAATATGTTATTTTTATTTTTTTGGTGCCTTCCGGCTGGCTTGGGTTTGTCATTCTGGTGTCCGTGCACTGTGCAGTTCCGTCCAACGACCTGGTTCGCTGACAGTACTTTCCCGCACGTTCCACAGACCAAGTTACACAATGCTACACATGTGATAATACGCGCACGTATGTCAGGAAAGGGTCAGCTTGCAGTGGATTTCAGTTGGTGGGCCTTTGCGAAATGTTGGAAAGTCTTGTTGCTTCATTTTGCAGCTTTCGAATTTGTTCCCGGTCTTGACATTTCCGCCTAGGAGGTAGCTGATCGGAAAGCGCAAGGGGAGGACTTGGAGGCACTTGCCGCGGCATGCCACGGCTGTCACGCCCACTGCCCTGCCAAGCAAATCATACACGCGAATCACTGTATGGGGATGAACACGCCCGTAGAAACTACTGTAGTTGTAGATCTAGTAGATCCACTCGTTTTTGAAAAGACAAGCCTGGAGACGACATGCCTGCACACGGCATAAGTTCGACACATCCACACATTCATTTGCCTTCCGTGTTTTGCAGGACATCATCTCAGAGGTTCTTGACATGTTTGATATGGCGCGTTCAGAAGAGCAGTGACAAGCACATCTCAGTCTGCTATGTTTGCCAAAAAATAGGGCAAGCAGATGCAAGCAGCAAGCCACGAAGTCATCAAAGAAATGATTTTGAAAGGCATGCGCTCCTGCTTTGAGCAATGTTCTTGCACGGCAGGGAAAAGAGAGGTAGGGTCTACGAGAGACAGCTATAGGTCAGGGTGATTGGCAGATATTGGCAGCATAGAGTGGTCGAGCATGACTCAAACTCTAAGAACTTACGGACTAGCAATTCAAAACTCACATGGAACAAAAGTTTGGTTGCTTTTAACCCAGCACACTCCCTCATCAAAGCATCAGTCCCACTGCAACTGACTAGACTATTGACACCACTTGACAGAAATCATTGCCATGCCTTGCCATCCGAAGTGGAGACAAACCAAAGACACCCCTATGAGACATACATTGACATAGTGACATGCCCAATCATACCCACATACCACGGTAATTCTTTCACTATGAGGACGTTGCCTGAGCATAGCCTGGCTCAAGGAATCTGACACTGCAGGAGTGCATTACGCTCAAGTGCCTGCCATGACCATCAAATACTCCCGCGAGTCCAAGAACCCCAGCAAGGCTTGCAAGGCACAAGGAGTGGACCTCAGAGTGCACTACAAGAACACTTACGAGACGGCACAGGCCATTAAGGGCATGAGCCTCAGTGCAGCAAAGCAATATTTGCAAGATGTGTGCGACAAAAAGAGGTGTGTCGTATTCCGCAAGTACAGGGGCACAATCGGTCGTACTCCTCAGGCCAAGGAGTTCAAGGCTACTCAGGGACGCTGGCCAGTGAAGTCAGCCAAGATTGTGCTCGGTCTGTTGAGGAATGCGGAGTCCAATGCAGAGTTCAAGAACTTGGACAGTGAGAAGCTGTACGTGGAGCATATCCAGGTGAACGCTGCACAGCAGGGTCGCAGGCGCACCTACCGTGCCCACGGCCGCATTGGTCCTTACATGAATTGCCCTTGTCACGTGGAGATGATCTTGTCAGAGAAGGAAGAGACCGTGGAGAAGGCTGCGGAGGATGTCCAGCCCAAGAAGTTCACACGGAAGCAGTTTGCCAAGTTGCGTCTGAAGGTTGGCGGCGATCAATGAGCCATTTCAGATGGGTGTCGCCTTTGCAGATTGTCAGGCTGTGCGGTGGAAAAAATGTGGCGGCAGTGTATGGAACTGCAACAAGAACTGAGACGGAAACTAGATGAAACTAGCCATTACATCAGGACAACCATGATAACCATGGACAAACCTTAAAGGACAAAAGTCAGAGAAACAAGTTTGGTCCAGCATGGGTTTCCTGCGCACGTCAGTTTTGCCAGTGTGTGCAGTAATACCTGCACAAGTAAGTACCATTCTTCGGATATCAGATTCTATCAGGCCATGATGGTCACTTTGCTTCGTTGAATTGCAGCCGATAGCATCCATCCAAGCAGGAAGCGTCATCACTGTGACAGCAAACCTACTATCCTCGAAGAGTAGTCACACAACAGGATACCTACAAGATATTTTGCAGCATAGACTTGCAAGGACTCATATTTTGACATATTTTGTACATTCACTTGGACAAAGCATGACAAAATGCAGTGTCAACCAAACCAGAGAGGGAAAACCAAGCAGAGCAACACAGCAGCGAATTTGGCATAGCCAATGGTGAAATCACTGCGCTGCAGGTTTCGAGGGTTCTTTGCATGGCACTCTTTTGTGTGAGAAATTTGCGGTGCGATTTTAAGAATGGATACCGTAATCATCCGTAATCATACTGAATTTGGTGTGAACAACTGCTGGCTGAGGGACTGTTTGTGAATCGAAGGAACAACATGCAAGTACTGTTCTTCAAACATACGGACTGCTGAAGACCGGCCATGGAATGTCCATCATAGATGCACGATGATGTATGTAAGAGTGCCTTTAAATTCAGTCATTTGCAGAGTTGGGACACTTGATGGAATTTTGCCAACGACGAAACTTGTATTCATAGGTCCGAGTTGTCGGTTCACTGAGACTCCTCCAGGGCCAGATTTTTTGGGCCATCATGCAGTAGAAACATTTTTACATGCTGGTCAGGCGTTAGAAGCTCTGATTGTCATTGCAGTTTGCGATGTGATGGCCTCAGCATACAGATGGGCTACCCTGACCGTCCTTGATACCTGTGTAGGAAGTCTTGGTTTTTCTCGATGTTTCTACATTGACGTTACAGTAGTCTAAATTCTTGTTTACATTGGATCGGATCAGATTGGGTCCAGCAAGCACATGCATGGAAGCAAGGGCTTCCTCAACTCTTGCAGACGTGTGGGTGTGCATACTTGTAATTGTGACAGGTTCCAAGGGTAGCGAAATATTTGTGATTTTTTGAAGCATGACCTTGCATAAACAATCCAATCTACTTGTTGTTCCATAGATGCCTTTCCAAGGACCGCCTCTGTGATGAACGAGGATGGAGTTTTTGCCTAAGTTTTGCATGAAGGGTCAATCAAGGCTTTGGTTTGAATTGGCGACTAGGTAGGTTTTGCTGACCTGCTTTACCTCGGAGCGTAAATGACTGCAATTGTAATCCAATCTATGTTTATATAGGTACATTTAGGTACTAGTATATATGTGTATATAATAGATATGATATGATATGAATGTGTTACTGTTACTGCATGTACTGTTTACATTTTGTTCTGTGTACAAAGACTAAGACGATATCATGTTGATGCTCCCTGACAGCCCAAGGTGCCTTTGACTGCAAGGGGAAGGTACGCTGTGCCTGGCTATTCCGGCCACATTCCTGGAAAGGCTCAGAGATGTCAGCTCAGGGTGCAGTCGGTGTGCAAGTTTGAAGATTTGACTGTGTTGAATTTGAGTGTGCAAGTATGTATACCCCCATAGATATATTCTAGCGTATTCTAGTGACCATAGATATCTATAAATATCGCATAGAACAATGAATTCATGATTAGTTATGATCGACTGACAAACAGAAAGAGCAAGGCAAGCTGCCTGGGACTGCAGATAAGGTAGATACACACTTGAACAGGGAAGCACGGGCCAAATAGGCTGACAGGCTTTGGTCTAGTTCCAGGGAGCGTTAAGTTTTGGTTGTTTTGCTTGCGGCATTCAATTGACATGTAGATACTGTACCAGTTCAAACGGGTCCAGTAGCAATAAGACAGCAGTGCAATACTAGCCGTGTTGGTGTCATGACTCCCTGCACGGGCTTTGCTAATTTTGGCGAGACTGGGGTTGGAAGTGACATGAATTGTACAAGGGCAGTACCGATGGACAGACTACTGTGTAGGTGTAGAATTGTTTGTAGCTTGTATGTAGCATAAGGTAACCAAGAAGAGGGATAAACTTGATTTGATGGCATGGATGCATGACTCACGTGATTGTATCCCATTGTTCTTGCACAGAGTCACGTCTTCTTGGATTCCAGAATTGCATGAGCAAAAGGAAGGGTCAAGTCTTTGTTTCCTCCCCCGCCCGCGGGGTTCCGCAAACCTTTGTAGACAGATCGCGTGAAACTTGTTCACTGCTGGGCAGGCTCCCGAAGTGTCCAACATGGGCCAAAGGTTTGCAGTTTGCAATGAGAATGGCATCAAGAGCTTGCGAGGATGAAATTGCATTTTTGAGTCTGTGAATCAGGGCCTGGGGAACCACAAAACTATTGAAGCCTTCAGATGTGTTGCGTTGAAAGTGTCCTCATGCTCGCATGTTTGCGCCAGGAGACCTCAAGCCTGCGGCCGGATACTGAGATTTGCGATCAAGGATTCATCGGAAGGAGTGTTTTTTTTTAACCAGGTATAGAGACCAAAAGTATCCAAAAGTAGAGGAAGTTGCCATAATTAGTGTTAGTGCAGGGAGCATACACAGAGTGCCGTTTCAGAAGCTTCATACAGCTTGATTTGTGGGTCGCCACGCTAAGACACCAAGGCTGGCCGGTTGTTCCAAGAGCGTGGAGGCAGAGTAAAAGTGCCAAAGGTTGTCAAGTTCCAGGTGTTGACAACGAAAACGGTTGCAAATGTTGCCAATAAGACATGCTTCAGATTTTGAAGACCTCCACTAGTAATTACCTGGCAGGGTGCATTCCTGGCTACAGCGGTACTGGGGCCCAGATGCAAGTCGCCCTTCTGGCTGTCTAGATTGCCCTTCCCGCGGCTGCGATCTACCTTTTGAGACTCACATCGGCTTGCTCCGTCTAGTTTCACATGGTAGAAAAATCATCAAACTAAATAATATATGATAATGATATATGATATATGTATTATATGTGTATTTTTTTAAGCTTCAGAAATTGAAATCACTGACTGCTGAGCTGAAGGCCACATCCCTGGCAAGTTGGAGGCACTTCAGTGACCTTCAGCGAAGATAAATTAATAAATCACACATTGTTTTTGACACTTTTTGACTGTAGACTGTAGGATACTGCAGGCCTGTATTCTGAAGACGTGATTTAAGGCAAGTTCCCCACAAGTTGAAGCTTAAAGTTGATTTGTGAGAGGACACCTACGGCATTACATGGCAGCGAGCAAATCGGCGGGCCCAAACCGCGCCACAGACACCGCATGAGGCAATTTTCTTTGCATTGGTTTGCCATCGATCTCATGTGTTTTTCGGTTGTTCCATGTTAATACGTGTTATTAATTTGTGCCCCAGTGACATTCCTGAAGCAAAGAATGCCACTATTGAAGAACTCAAAAAATAGGTGTCTAAGACAGTTACCAAGAGAAAAACAAAATCGAATCTGAGCAGAGGCACGTAGCTACTTAGCACATGTGGACGGTTATGGAACTGTTTCTGCCCATACTTAACTGTCATTTGATCTCCTGATTCTGAATAGCTCGCTATGTTAGGCTTGGAGACTTAGAACGGAGGCTGATTGCACGAGTTCCTTCAAACTTCGTTCGATCTCTGCCAGGTTCGGCCTGGTGCATGGGCCGGCGTCTTAAGCAAAGAGCTTTCTGAGACAATGCAAGACAGTATGACCCGGCAAATTGGGATGCGGAGTTGGATGACTTAGCACAGATTGACAGTGAACATGGATGCCAGACATGGATTGGCTTCTTCTTTCTCTCAGATGTGAAAGTAAGGCATCAATGCCCTCAAGGCCGTTGGCATCACCGTCCCCCCATCAGGCGTGAGAGGGGAAGCAATCGAAAACTGTAATCAACATATGCAATGATTTGGTACAGGGAATGCATTCTCCATCCCCGTGGTGTCATTCTGATGAAGTATATATATATATATATACATGAACAATGCAAGCCCTCCATAGTCCTACTGCGGCGATTTTTGAACATTGCTGCACATGTTCGCCATGATCAATCATATAGCGCATCGCATATACCGTCAGATATCGTCAGTAGTTCTCGTACATTTTGAAGCTTGATGCCCATTGATGGTGTTCGGAAACAGGGGCCAGGGACGCCCCGGCCAGGCTCAGGTGATGGGCTGAACGGGGACAAGACATGTAATATTTTTCTGTAGTCTGTGGATATGTGTGAATGTTGAAGATGCTGAGCACTCGCTAAGCACAAAGTCGGCGTCAAGCAGCAAACAGAAACATGTCTCAGCCTTTTACAGTTTGCTACTCTCTTTGCTCGATAATCAGCATCAGGAAAAGCTGTGGCAGCTGTTGCTGGTTATGCCGGCCATGTACCAGGCCTGGTTGCGTTGCAGTTACTGTATGCTGTTGTTTGGGAGAGCAAAACAAAAGGGGCCAACGACAATTGCAGAAAGGGATCCATTTTTTAAGTCTGAGGCGTAACTTTTTCTTGACCGCTTGTGCGATGAAATGCTGCTGCCATGAACTTGCCTGCTGCCTTTTGCTTTCATGCTGCTGCAATGAGAGAAGTGCAACGCATTCACAGCAAGCAGCGAAAACCGGCTTTGGGACAAGACTTTGTTTACTTCTAGATTATTTTAACACAGTGCGCAATTTGACATTGCGTCACCTATACGTTTTTTTGACAGTTTTGGATACCCCTAAATATACACCCTATGCCAAGGCAAGCATGCAGACAATGTGGTAGGCTGGACCAGCTCGAGGAATTGATATGAGTTGTGTGATGGAGGTGTCAGGTGGATGTTTTCGAATGGATGTGATGAGTCCACTTGTGCCGCAAATATTACAGTAGCGTTTCTGCATTTGGTGGTGATTCATGACAAAGACCATGATCTCTTGACGGAGGCAGGACCGAGAGGATGGCGCACATACATGTACATATCATGTATCCATTTGTTCACTTAAGGTGCACGCTTCGCTGCTGCCAATGTTATGGCTGCTGTGGGCGAGTCAGCTTACTTGGATCAGATTTGTCGATAGCCGGATTGTATCGCGATCTTGAACCCAGATATTAAGACTTAAGACGAATTCAAATATGTGAGATGTTAGCAGTGGGATGTCATGGAACACCCGAAAACAAACCTTCACGAGTGAAATCCTTGGTGGGGAAATCCAGCTCCAATCTTCTACAACTACTTAGCATGCTGCGAGGTAACCTTGGGAGGTCACTACTCTACACTTGCATGATACTGACGTTGATTGCGGATCTAAGTTTGTTTCGCAGTTCCTCAACACCTGTTTCATCCTGTATTTGGGAGAGCTGTTTCACAAAAGCCTCGGAGTGAGGCCAGATGGCCACGCATGGTCTCGTGCTCAGCATCCCTTGCAAATGCGGATCATTGAAGACATTGAAGCTAAGGCATTACTTAGTTTGATATGATTGATTTGATTGTCTACATATATTTAACAATATGTATATATTTGTTTGTTTGTTCATGCCACATAATGATTCTCATGAGAGAATGTGCAAGTCAACGAGTCAAGGCATTTCAATATGGACGACACACTTGGCTACACTGCCTCAATTGTGTCACATTGTGTCACGCTTTGCGGTACTTGAAGATTTACATTGGGAATCAGACCTTGCAGGAAGCGAAGTGAAGGCCCAGGTGTCGGAGCCTAAGCATGCAGCATCATGCAGTTGAAGGAGGTACTTTCACGTAGATTCCAACTCTACCACGACTAGGTCTCTTCTCAGCATTTGTTGATGGCCTTGGTGACCAGTATGGATTATATAGTAACATTTAATAAGTAGAATGCTGCTATTGCCTGTGCAGTGTCCACATGTAAGGCCAGCACAGACCTTGGAAGCTTTCCACTGAATTTCATTTCTTGGATGTTTCTTAGCATAAATCCACGCATCGCTGGTTGTTCATCATTCCCCTCATCATGACAAGGAGGGCAAGAACCTTTCCGCTGTTCATTTGAGCTGGCCAAGCGTTATTTTGTGCATGTTCTCATGCGGCTCAAAGTGATTGGATCCATACGTTTCATGAAAGCAGGCCTTCCCTGGGCAGCTCTTCCCAGTCCACACCGGATTTGGTTTGGATTGGATTGAAGTCCGGGATTTCTTTTGTTTTGCGGTTTTGCGCCTCGCGCATGCCACATGTTCCAGATGAGACCAATGCCGTCAAGGACAGGCCCAAGATGCCCCAAAAGCACAGCATTTGCGAGAGGCATTCCACCTTTGAATCTAGACGTCTTGCCACCTGCGGGAAAGAAAGAGACGATGACTTGATCCAATCTAAAAATACATCATGGCGGCTCCTGCATGTAGAGATGAGTATGTATGAAATTCCTTCTGCATATGTATCCTTTTTCAAGGTTATATCATGTCGAGTCCTTCAATATTTCGAGATTTCATCAGTTTGGGCTCCAGCGCAGGACCGGGAGATGGGATCATCGCTGTGCGTAGTGCTCGCTTGGCTTTGTGGCAAGGGCCCCAGACCTAAGTAAGCATTTGAGGGTGCACATGTTTGGAATTTGATTTTGTGTGTTGGCCGGTCTTGTTTTGCTTCTCCAGCTTGTGTGGCCGGCTTGGCGGCCTGTCTGACTTTTGTGGTCTTCTTCAGCTTGTGTGGTGTGTGCGGCTTGTTTGCCTTTTGTGGCTTTTGAAACTGTTTTATTTTTGTGTGGCTACCGGCTCTTGTGGCTTTGTTTGTTTTGTTTTTTTGGGGGGCTATGTTGAGGTAGAATATTCTTTTGTATGATATATTGAAAGTATATAATATATTATATTGTTGTATGTTTTATCGTGTTTTATCTTGTTTTTGGAGGAGCATCACTGCAACCAGCAACAAAGAGAATGAGGCCAAGTTTTAAGAACAAGAGCAAGAATAACAAGAACAACAACAAAAAGATCAAGATATGATGAAGAACAAGGGCAACAAGAACAACAGTAAGAAGAACAAAAACAATAAGGAACAGAATAGCAACCAGAACAATGACAAAAAGACAAAAAAGAACAAGAACAAAGACAATAAGAATAAAAAAGAGCCACCTGAGAGCAATTATTGTCGTTTTTTATCGTCATCGTCATCATCATCATCATCATCATCATCATCAGCAGCAGCAGCAGCAGCAGCATCAAGAGACAGAACCAAAACGGCAGTATACGAAATTAAATGAGAAGGCAGTGGTATTTGTGGGGCGGGAGGCGCTGCGCCTTCACCCAACTGGCCGGCTTCAGATTGTCGAAATGCGTCCCTCCCACAGCAACTCCATGGCAATGACAAGACAAACAGCAAAAAGAAACAAAAGCCACAAGTCTTCCACAAGATGATCATGGATTTTTAACTAGCCCATGAGACGCAAGCATTTCGCGCTTCAAAGTGTGCGATGAATGTGGTGAGCACAGTCAGTGGGTTAATTAATGAACAGTATTTTGGGAACAGCTGGAGTGGTAGATGTTGCAGATGTACACAGCACATGTTTGTCGTGGTTGCTCTGGAACTTTGCCGAAAGGCCATGTACCTGAGCACAGTCCTGACCCTAGTGATTAGAAATTTGGACATTTTTTGATTCTTAGGGCTTGTTACTAGAGCACATGCTTTGAGCTTTAGATCGAGAGAATTCCTCATGATTCCCCAACATGCATTTGAAATCATCCTAGGGTGACAGGATTGATTCGACTTTGATCGATTTGTAAATATTGTTTAGGTTGTTGGTGTTTCAAAAGCTTGCTCGATTTGTGTCTCTTTGTGATTTTTTGTAGTTTATTTGTTTCTTTATTCTTTCTGTTCTTTTGTTCGTTCTACAGTTAATCTTTTCTGTTCTTTCTGTTCTTTTTTGTTTTTTGTTTTTTCTTTTCTTTTGTTTTGTTTTTTCTTCCTTTTGATTTTCTCGTTTGTTTCTCTCTTTTCTTTTTCTTGCCTCAGCGTGTAAGGTCTTCGAGGAGCTTGGCGCGTCAAGCCTCAGCGTGCGTGCTGCACTGACCCGGTCACGTGCTGCCATTAGCTGAGTTGGCGATGCTTTGGGCAAGTCATGGGCAGTCACTGCGAGTCTCAGGGTTGGCTCACCTTTGCATGCTATCCATCCCACCAAATCGCAGTCATGCACAGTACTCAGTCTCCTCTTCTCTCAGGCCTTGCATCCGCGTGTCCTTGCTGCATGGTGTGGCACCAGCGGCAGGCTCCTGGATTCACAGGTGAAAGTTTGCAAGTGGATAGAATATGGATGAATATGGGTTATGTAGGGTGAACCTGTGACTGATCTTCTTCATTTCGTTTTTTGATACCGGGAAGACATGGTTGTTCCATGTTGTTCATCTCCGTATTTACGGGCTGCATTCTTTTGTGGAGGGTTTTGGCATCCATTGCAGGCAGATTGCAGTTTTTGTGGAGCTTCGTTTTCTTTCACAGCCATGACAGGAACTCCTTGAGCTGACAAAGCAGCCTTACATTTGCTGCGGTGGTCGGTTCGCAGAAGCTTGGCCATTTCATTCTTAGGCTTCTCATGCATACCTAAAAGCTCTTGATACAGCCAATTTAATCCAATTTTTTATATATATTTTATATTATTTTATTTATTATATATTATATATATATATATTTTATTATATATTATATTATTTATATATATATATATATATATTATGTTCTGCTATATCTCATGCTGTTCAGATTCGACACTGCCAAGGAGTGGGGATGCTGTCTTTGTGGGAGATGCACCGACCTCAGGAAGGTAGATGCTTTTTTTAAGTCTTTGTCAAACGAGTAAATGAATTCTGCCACGGTTCTCGTTTACAGCATCAAGATATGTCAAGATGGCAGCCAGAGTGACTCTCAGGCTCAAGTGTGTTTGACAGGTCGCGTGTCTAGTGTTGGTTCAGTACCTGGAGACTCAGGAGCTGCACTGTTCTCTCTGTTCTCTTTTCCAGCTGCGTCTTAGGGGGTCTCGGGATTCCACTTTCTGCTTGGCATGCGTTTTTGATATGTGTTTGACACAGTAGTAGTTTTTGTCAGGGCACCGTCCGCACCGTGAGACTGGTTTGGAGTGGATGGGGGGTTGCGATTCTGAAGTGTGTGTGTGTGTGTGTGTGCTGTGGGAAAGCCTTGTTGTTGTGGAGCAGTGCTGGAGAAGAGTGTTGCAGAGGAGCGTTTGTGGGAGACAAGTCTCTAGTGTTGAAGGCGGCTGGGGACGAGTGGTTGTGATTGTGGATGAGCCAGTGACCTTCTCCAGATCATCCGCAACTACACCATGCTGAATACTGAGAGTGCATAATGTTGAAAATGGCTGAAAAAGATAATTACTGCACAAAGAATCTCTCCCAGAAGCTGCTACCGCACCGGGAATAACTATAGCATCTATGGGTAAATCGTCATGACCTCTAATTATTCAGTAGAGATTTGTGACGCCACGGTGCATGTGGGTTTGTAATCTCTTCTACCTCAGCGACATCAGCGGGCTGCAAGGGGCATGAGAAAAGTTGCAGGCTGTCAAGACTAGAGGCGGTTTGGTCGGAATGTTTTGTGGTAAGGCTGGGTGTATGATAGCATGGATATTATGGATCTTTTCCCCATCCAACTAAGGCCTTTGCGGAAAACTGTCCACACCTGTCCACGAATAGCTGAGCGCTCGCACAGGGACTTTGAAAGCGGTTTCAGATACACATTAAGACCTGTCAATCATCTTGTAGCACCCCCTAGCACAGGGATTTCGAATGAAGGGGGCCTTGGCTTGAGCTTTGGTACTATTTGGATCTATTTGGTAATGTCGTTTTGTTCAGAGCAGGTCGCGTAGGCCCCCCTTGCAACATGTTCGCAACTGCCGAAGCTGATAGAAATAAGCCAGTTGACCATCCAGCAATGAGAGGAGTGTTGTGGAGCAATATTGGGACGTGTGGTTTTGAGAGCTGTTGCGAGGAACGGCTTGGGGTGGAGAAGCAGTGTTGGAATGAGTGGCTGTAGAATGTTGTAGACTTAGACGCTTCTCTTGGGGAAATCTTCTGAGCTGCTGGCAACTTAAACATAGGTAGGGAAGCATTGTGCCCAAATGGGAAGGGTGTTGTAGGTGCGGATTGTCGACGGCATGTTGGGTAACAGTGTCACTGCGTGCTACCCCGTTGGGTTCAGAGATGTCCTGTTCGCACTGTGCATTGCTAGATGTTGTTATGAGGTGGCAGATGCTGCCCAACGCTAGAGCTGTGGCTGGCCTAGCTGTGCCTGATGAATCGTTGATGAATGATGTTTCTAATATGTTTCTTAAGCTGTGCTTTTTCAGATGCTCTCCCCACATGTCTTCGCCTCAATGCACGATAGCAACAGTTGCGTAGCGCCGACGATAGTTTTTGCAATAGTTGGCACAGTCGTCAAAGAAGAAAAATCCAACTCATAAATCAAACAGTCCATACTGCACCGAGCACCGGAGGAATTGCAGTCATCCCACAGGGCTAGAAGGAGAGGAAGATAAACAAAAACTTAAAACCAGGACTGGCAGGGGCAAACCCAGTTCAACAGTTCAATTTAATGCACCTTTCCTGCCAAGCTCACTGGCTATGACGACGGCTATGAATCCTTGGGGTTTTAGTGAACTGCGTTAGGGGCGAAGAAGATTTCCTTTTTAAAGTCGGCATCATTTCGAAGTTCGTTGTGGCAAGACATCTTGATTTGCATAGTGCTACAACAAAAACATGCAACACTCAATAGGTGCCTTTCCCTTTGGGCCAAGAATATTCACTGCCCTCGAAAGACTCGGGGACTCCAAAGACTCAGAGACTCAGGCTCAAAATATCTCAAAGTCCAAACTTACTGTGCAAGACTGGATGCCTAAAAACTGGCAAATGACCAACACCTTGAAAACTTCCTTGTTAAACAAAGGTTGAACCTTCTTGCTTCTATGCTACCACCTTAAATGCGATTATAAAGATTATATAAAAATTATTCTTGAAAAAACATTCTTGTAAAGAAAGGCCTCCAGAAATGTGTACATACCAGTACAAAAGTAGCTGCTCCATACAGTAGATATACATAGATTTACGTATGATTATATATACGTGTGTGTTTTTATCTAAAAAATCTAAAAAAAAAACATGTGTTTGCGAGAGCATACCTAGATTGATTGATACACGGTAGGCCGGTTGGCAAACCCTTTGATTTCGGCATGTCTTCGTTTTGCGCTTTGACTTTGGCATACTACCTGATCTACCTGTACCATCTCCCAGCTTAGAGCCTCATGTGACACATGTGGGAACCTGGCAGGCTAAGCCTAGGACCTCAACAAATCACTTGGTTGCACTTCTACAAGATAAAGTCTCCACCCTACTTGTTATGACTGAGGTTGATAGATCTATATAGGCCTAAATGCCTAAATCCTAAATGTTACAACGTTTACCTCGACCATCCAAACCAAACGGAACGTTGACATCAGTTTGCGCGCCCTTGTGCAAGTTCCTTTGCGTTTTGTTTGGATTGGGTTGAATTTATTTTTGCCCTTTTGAAAATTTGTCAATGCAATGGAGGCAAGCTGCATTGGTTAAGCACGCATGAAGCCAGTCCTCTTGAGAACACCCCCAGGCCGTTTGATGCCCCAAAATCGGGTCTCTTCATGGAGGTGCTTCAGTCCAATTCCTGCAAAGTTTGAAGCTTCAGTCTTGCCATGGTTTGCCTTCAAGTATTTGATCGCCTTTCTCAGAATTGAAGTGAAATTGTGTTCTTGGTATGTCAAAGATCTTCCTCAACAACACTTTTTTTCGCTTTTTTTGCTGCCACTTGGGAATGTGAATGCAGAATGGGGATGCAGGCATTTTGCTGCATGCCATTTGCCGTTGTGGGGAACCGGTTCTTGATCCAGGAGAGTCCTGCATGGAAGAACTCCTGTTGGAAGAGAACTTTGGTCGTCATACTGCAAGATAATCGCAAGAAGCATCAAGAAGCATCCAGAACTAGTTTTAGAATTTTTTGAATAAATTTGAATAACATATCGAGTACCCGACGCCGAATGATGCATGAACATGGTCTTGAATGCAGGATGAATTTGATCGCGTCATGACCCCAGATGATTGATGGTCAGTCATTGGGCTTATATATTTGCAATGAAGCAACAGCTGCATCCACAAAACTGCGAAGTTTGCAATCAAAGTGGACAAGACAAAGATTTGCAGGCTTTGCACTTTTGTAAAGGCTAGTGGCTAGTCGCTTGTTGCTTTCAAGCCCCGGACCAAGGCAAATGATGAGTGGGATGACTGCATATGTTGCTGCAGCTTTGGCAGAATGTTGGCGAGACTTCACCCAAAGAGACCGGGGGAAATCGACGTCAGAAGAAAACATAACCAAATACATGTAATTCAAGTATTTTCAAATAGGTGTAACCGAATGGAATGGATGGATAGAAAGTCTGAGGCCTTGCTGGGGCGCAGAAACTTGTTTGCAATGCTGCTACTGGAGCTGGCGTCGTCATGCTCAATCAGCCTTTGGCGTCTGATGGAGTGTATATTGATGTAAACTGTACCATATTGTACCTACATGTACCTACGTACTACTGTATACAACTTACGTACTTTCAAACATAATTTAAAGCCATTCCAACGCACAAGATTAGACAGGCAAGAGAGCCAGCAACTCTGATGCAAGCTGCGCAGCGTGATGAAGCATGCGTGCATGCCTGGGCGCACGCCCGTTAGTGCATGACATTTGATGTTACTTTTTTGCTGTTTCCACTCTTGGATTCATCTCCGGGATGGCGCAGTTCAAGCTGTTGCTTTTACTCTTCGGGTGTTTGCTGCATTTTGCGGCTGTTGAGAATGTGACGTACATGCGAATCAGAGCTGATTGGATGCCCACATTGACATGTGTCCGCAAAATTTGTGGTATGGTAGAAGCAGCCACTATCAAGGATGACTCAGCATGCAGAAGAGCTTCGTTTGATCAAGCTGGAGCGAGCGTGGGGTGGGGCATCCTAGTTTGCATGATTTTGCATGCCCACTGAATAGCCTTCATAGGTCATGGATGGTTATGGTCATACTCAAAACGGGGCACTGCGGCACAACCATCAGAGAGTTAGGGGATTCACATGGATTCACCCTTCTTATTGTTTCGAACGAGCGCAAAGAAGACATTCGCATTTGTCGGTCTTGATCTCAAAGTAATTATTCAAAAAAGATAAAGAAAGCCAATTGACAAAAACTGTCAAACCATTTTTATCGCAGTTGTACTGAATTTGAAGGTAGAGTGGTATAAAATGGTGCAAAGACTTATTGCGATTTTGGTCTTCCATGGTTTTCCGTCCTGGGCGTGGCAGGTTCAATGCTCCTGCCAACTGCCACGCAGATCCTAATGCCTGCTGCTGGGCTGCAAGGGCTCAAAAGATCTGAGAGTTACAACTGACTTCACCACATCGAAGTGAGGAGCAGTCAAGAAAGAGGTAATCTACAACTGTTCTTTAGAGTCTAGAGCACATCTGGAAGCCAATCTTCAGCAACTAATCAGTTATCAAAGCTTATGATGGCTCGTGTCCGTTCTCAGAGTGCGCCTATTTCACCTTGTGTGTCCTCATGTCATCAACTCGCAAAATGCCCCAAAATTCCAAATCATCAAAGACCCCGTTGCGCAATACTGATTCACAGTGCAAAAGAAGAGCCGTGCCCGCGGGAAAGAGAGAGAGAGAGAGCAAGGCCTAGAGGCACGAGGCAGCATTCTTACAGCACAGGGCGCATAGTAATGAGGGGTCGCAAGGAAGAGCTTGACGTGTGTTTTCTCATCTCTTTCACTGTTCGGTCCTCCTCTGTTCATGATAGAGATGAGAGATTCAGAAAGTGTCGCGCAAGAAGTGTGCTTGGTATGTGCTTGGTTTTGTGAAGACAAGAGCTCTTGCTTCAAGGCTGGCTATGGTACAACGAAGTGGCCGCAACAGCAAAGCATGCATGGCTGAAAGAGGCGTGGCAGAACAGCCAACTTTTTTACCAGACTGGAACACGAGGTAATGCAGTTTATTGGGGCATTTTTTTGTTTTTTCTATGTTTTTTCCCTTTTTGCTGTCCCAGGCCCTCGCTAGGCATTTTGGTTGTTATCATTGTTGCAACGAAATTCCACACGCGCCTGGCGCCCAGTGTTTGATATTTTTTATGTTTTTTAATCTTTTGATTGTTTTTTTTGTATTTTTGCATTCCTTTGCTGAGGATGTGGTTCCGTTTTGTTTGCTTTTTCATGTTTTGCAGCTTCTGTTCTGTGGTTCTCATTTTCGGCTGTACTGGCTTGGTTTGCATCACATTTACCGAACTGGTACTAGCATCATCCACATCACCATGTAGGTAGTCGGTTCTCGCGTTGCGTCATGCAGAAACCTAAACTCAAAAATGCGTGCAATGTGCGTTGTTTTTGATCTTTGGAAATACCTGTTGATGAGTTTTGTGCATCTCAAAGGCAAAGGAGGTTCAGTGTTTTGATGAGTGATCCGCTTGATGTGATGTAGACTAATGTAGGGTCAAGATGTGTCAAGTATATCATGTTATGTTATTCAATGCAACTATGTTATGAAATTAGGAAAGGTATCTTATGTGGAATGTAATGATGTAATCTAGATTATGTAGAGTATGTATGTATGTATGTATGTATGTATGTATGTATGTATGTATGTATGTATGTATGTATGTATGTATGTATGTATGTATGTATGTATGTATGTATGTATGTATGTATGTATGTATGTATGTATGTATGTATGTAGTGTATTGACGTNTAGTGTTANAGTGTAGTNTGGTAATGTAGTGTTACTGTAAGTCTAGTAGCTGTANCGNAATGAATGAATGAATGAATGAATGAATGAATGAATGAATGAATGAATGAATGAATGAATGAATGAATGAATGAATGAATGAATGAATGAATGAATGAATGAATGAATGAATGAATGAATGAATGAATGAATGAATGAATGAATGAATGAATGAATGAATGAATGAATGAATGAATGAATGAATGAATGAATGAATGAATGAATGAATGAATGAATGAATGAATGAATGAATGAATGAATGAATGAATGAATGAATGAATGAATGAATGAATGAATGAATGAATGAATGAATGAATGAATGAATGAATGAATGAATGAATGAATGAATGAATGAATGAATGAATGAATGAATGAATGAATGAATGAATGAATGAATGAATGAATGAATGAATGAATGAATGAATGAATGAATGAATGAATGAATGAATGAATGAATGAATGAATGAATGAATGAATGAATGAATGAATGAATGAATGAATGAATGAATGAATGAATGAATGAATGAAGTAATGTAATGTGAAATGAATGAATGAATGAATGAATGAATGAATGAATGAACGAATGAATGAATGAATGAATGAATGTATGTTTGTATGTATGTATGTATGTATGTATGAATGTGTGTGTGTATGTTTGTGTGTATGTATGTTTGTGTGTATGTTTGTGTGTATGTATGTTTGTATGTTTGTATGTATGTATGTATGTATGTATGTAATGTGAAATGAATGAATGAATGAATGAATGAATGAATGAATGAATGAATGAATGAACGAATGAATGAATGAATGAACGAATGAATGAATGAATGAATGTATGTATGTATGTATGTACTTGGGGCGTTGGGTGTGCCAAAGCAATGTGTGTTCCAACATTTTTACCCCATACCTGGAACGCCAAGTGTCATACGTTTTTAGGCAACTTTAGACCTAAAACCCGCAACTATTGCCTTAAAAATAGGGCACTTGGCTTTCCAGGTAAAGACAAAAAAGGCTGGCATTTGGAAAACAGGGAGGTTCCTGGACGAGGGGGTGTTGAGATAAGATATCCGAGTAATTCCTAGGGTAAGGGGATGACGTTCCCAAACACGCGGGGGATGTGCAATCATCTCCCGAGCTACTGTAACTTACTGTCCGACCAGAGGTACAGGTAGAGAAGATAAAAGGGAGGAAGTTTTAGTATGAAACCATGTGGACTGTTGTTTATCCAATTCTTGATTGTCCTTCCGCGGAGTTTACTTGTCTCGCTTCGGTGAAAACCTTTGTGCTCCTGCTACCTTTGCAAAACGCATTTCGTGCCAAACTTCCTCCCAATCGGAAAAAGGAACTTCCCGTTTCTCCCAACAGTCCCAGCAGTGCGCGTGCAGCAAAAAGTGTGATGTTCCTTTCCTGATCTATATTTTCTTTCCCGTGCTTTTCGGATTTCTTAACCTTCATTCTTTCCATTTTGTTTCTTGACGTTTTCTCTAACTAACTTATGGTCTTATGGTATGTATTTTCTGATCTTTCTTTTCTTGATGTTTGTTTCTTTGTTTATACAGTGTATGTTTTTTCTGTTTTTCTGATCTTTACTTCTACTCTTGCCTTTTGTTGGTTTTCTATCTGTTCTTTTATTTTTTCGGGTCTTTAGATGTCCATTCGTTGTGATTTTTCAATTCTGTAACCCGGATGTTTCTCAACTAAACTTCTCTTGACTATTGTAATTGGACCCCTTAATTTGGAAGGCTGCCGTGTATTCCTAGGCCCGGTTGGCCATTTTGCAGCTGCAGCCCAAGTGAAGATGCCACTAGCACGATGCAGCTGCGTCCATGTTTCAGTCACAATGCAGCCCAGTCCAGATCGAAGAAACTGACTGAAAAAACGAGAATAGGCTCAGAAGATAGGGGAATATTTTCCTGCATGTGTGACGCCTTTCAGTGGCGCATTGACGTAGCAGTGCATACCAAACGCACTTCGAATCCAATCGATATAGAGAGCAAAGATGGACCGAAGTTGATCTCAGAGTGATGGACGGTGCGACCAAGCAGTTGACGTCCGCTGGATTTCTCATGATTTGTTCGTTCACATTGCCAACGAACTTTTGCTTTTGGCAACTGTAGAATCAGACCATTGAAGGTAGGTGTAGATAATTGGCGATTATGCAGTTGATGGTTTGCGCAAGTCCATCCTACTTGTCGGAGAGACAATTATTGAAGTGTTGCATGTTGCATGTGTTCTTCATGCAATGGCACTTGAACTTTACCAGGATGTTAGTGAAACATCCACCTAAAAAGCTGACCCATACATCATGGATGTGTCACTAGCAGCTGATGCCACGAGTTGAAACGAGATAGTAGCATTTGAACCTTTTTCCAAATGACGAGCTGACGTCCGAGTTGGACCTTAAATTACTTCCAAGTTGCTGCCTTCTTCAATTCTGAAGTTGTCCTTCTCAGAGGTGTTGACTGGGAGCAGTCATTCTCCACTCATGCGGACGTTTCTATTGTTTTGGCATTCATGTTTAAAAAACTCTGTGTTAGACTTCATTTGCCATTGGACTTTTCTCGACCCAGCATCAAGGTGGCGCCGCACCGAAGGGGAGCTGGAGCAGCACCTGGCAAAGCAGTGCCCGGACCTTGCTTGAGACAGAGATGTGATGAGAGGTTTGTACATGTTTTTGATTGTTTTTCGTTGCCTTTCACTCAACATCACTCAACGGTGTACCTTTGTTTGCCCCATGTTCAGATATTTTCAGCTATGGCTGTTGCAAATGTCATCTGAAGTTTGTCTTGTGCATTTTCGTTTCAGCACATTGGCCAATGCCTGAACAGCTGGCGCAAACATTGCCTGCATTGATGCAATGGTTTGCGTCACATTCATTCACATTCAACATCCAGTCACTGTGCTCACGCTTCAAAAGCGCCCCACGTTTCACCCGACAATCAGCTGCATGGGGGTTCACCTTCCATTCGCGGTTGTCCGGATCAAGATGCAACAGACAATAATTCGGAATATATCAAGGTATTGCTGTTTGACAGGAACATGCACTAATGATCACTAACGAAAGAATCAAATAAAAACCCTTTGGCAATTGGCAGCCACGTCAACAACCACAACGACGATGACAATAGCAACACCACCCCAAATCCCCAAGTAATATGTGACCCAGGTGGGATAGAAGTTAGAAGGCCCCGGGTGCAAACCATAAACGCCATAAACGTAGTTGCAACTGCGACTTATGTGGATGCGCTCATCAATGGCGAATTATCAGGTCGAGGAACCATATCGCAAGCGCAATTGAGAAAAAACACTTATATACATGTTTAATATCAGCTACCAACCAGCCAACCCATCAACAGCCAAAGCAGGAGCAAGGAAATGAAGCACATTCATGGCGATTCAACCAGAGAGCCCGTAGCCCCACAAGAAAAGCCATCGCTTCTGACTGTGCTTGCACAAAAGCATGCACAGCGCTTCAAATCCAAATCAATTCGTACTCTTAGCAACGCCCGTGCTTGGCATCAATTGGCTAAGCCCGCAGAACAGCCACGTCTTCAGGCCTGGCTACACTGGCTATGTGCATGGAGTCCGACCAGAAGCAGACATCATGGGTATGCACGAAGCCCAGGGTATGTTTATCTTGAAATCATTTATGCAAGAGCTAGCGCGCTCTTTGGCAGGACCAGGGATCGGAAGGGCAAATTGACGTGATTATTGCAAGAATAGACATCGGGAGAAGAAAAAGGCAGCAGAAGAAGGAGAAGAAGAAGAAGAAGAACAACAACAACAACAAGTACTTCTGCAGTCACAGCTGCATACAACTACTACAATTAGCATACAATTAGCACTACTACTTACTAGGTCAGCACGCCATGAGGCGCCTGTGAGCGAAACGCTCATTTGGAGAAGAAAATGGGACGAAAACGCGTTTTATGAAAAATCATGGGGCGACGAAACTACTTCCTTTCAGATCTTTTTGGCACACCTTCGCCAAGCTGTCTAGGAACTGTCGCTTGGACAATTGCCGTCCACTCCGTAGCACTTTGAACACAAGTTACAAAAGATCCGAAACGACATCGGCCGCGGAGTCAAAGCATTTGAATCTTTTGAATTTCCAGAGAGGACTTCCAGAGACTTCATTGTCTGTGGAACACTATGAGATGCTGAGATGCAGTGCCTCCTTGAAGTGTTTCATGGTCCAGTCTGAGGCCCTTTAAGGCAGCCAACGAGCACGGAGACAAGGCAAGAGGACAAGAGGACAAGGCAGGACAAAAACTTCAAGAGATGGTTGGCAAATTGGGTGAGTTGGTAAACGCTTTCAATAAGCACTTGCACATGTGTGGACGCGTTTGGCGTACAGAGGGGACATCAGAAAATCCACTGCGCTGGAAACTGCTTTGATGTCCATCCAAACAGGGCCTGAAATGGCTAGGCACACTAAACCATGATTGGTCAAACTTCTTTCTTTGCAACGGTCCGCCCCAAAATCATTTCAGCAAACGCCACCATACTATCCCAAATATATCATGTCAATATCATATATATACGTGTCTGTGTGTGTGCGTATTCATTAAGATTGGCGAATGGAGAAGAAGCATCGCGACGCTAGTGTTCCACTTGAATAGTCTACCGTCTACCGGCAGTTGCAGGTCAAGATGTTGTCAGTTTTATTTATATATATTGCCTAAGGCGTCATGGTTGGTTTCAAGTGTCCAGTCTGATGTAAGTACGGTCCTTGGCCGATTACCAGGTTGCTGACTTAGCCAAAACTCTGTCCCGCACAGGCAAAGTATATTTCATTCGCCAACTAGTTGGGCCGCTTTTAACTGACAAGCCATGACAAACCTGCGCATAATGACATCAGATGTCACTCTTAAGGGTATTCATAGATAGGATTGGGGATTTCCTCATTTACCCTTGTTTCAAAGTTTCCTGCTCAGTGAAATCCTCGAATTTGTCAAAGCATTCAATGGATTAAGTGGCTTCTTTGATTTTCCCGACACTCCTGGAATAAACATGAGAGTAGTTGAGAGCTGAAGGACTGTAGAGTTAGGAGACGGCCTAAGTCTTTAAACTCAGACATTGCCTGATGCGAAATTGACATACTCACCAATGACATCCAATGACGTTTTTCCAAGTGACACTGCAATCCTACTTTGCTTCAATGCCAGCTTGAAGCATCTCGGTTTGGCGCGACAACTGCTGTGCATGCGTCTCTTTTGACGTTTTTTTGCATCGGATGCTCCCGTAACATGTGTATCTTCCTGCGCCCGTCATTGGGGTGCACTCACCCCATGAGAACGGAAACTTGGTTTTAAAGTTTTCGGTGATGCAGGCAGGGCTTGGATAGCTTCAATGCATGATTAGATTCCCGCCTGTGTTGCAGCCGTCAAGACTGACTGAAACATCTTGTAAATCTAGAGATCACTGACGCCTATGCCAGGTGCGCCTCAGCCTCAAGGCCATGCGCCTGGGAGCAGCTAGTGCTTGCCCATTCTTTGAGGAATAGGAATCATATTTGCCAAGCACTTGGGTTGTAGTTCCGCCGATGCACAAATGATTGCATGGACGACGAGTTTGATGTTGAAGTATGTTGGATCGAAGTGCGTACCGCGATGTTTCATCATTGTGGTGCGCTGCAACAGCAGCTTTTTTCCCTGGAGTTGCTGCGACCCGCGCGTTGGGTAGCAAGCTGGGTAGGCCAAAGAGTTGCAGATCAACGATGACAAGAGAGGGTCGCTCAGCCCAAGAGAATCTTCTGATGTTTGGCACATGGTGAAGTCTCTGTGTTTTTGATTGTTTGGAACATGTGGACTTCTGACGGACTTTAGATTAGATTTCCAAGCATTTCTTTGTGATTCCAGGCCTGAAATTCATGGACTTAGGACTCGAATGTACCAACGCATGCCAACTATACACATGTTTGTTAAGTTAGTTCCCAGCATTCGATGCAATGGCCTGGACTCTGATGTATTTTAAATTACAACGTCGTCACAGATGGCAGTGCAAGTCTGGATGTATTGACTTTGTTGAAACACGGTTTAGTGAATGCACAGCATGTGTGGGTGATGTGTGTGACAACCCAAACGATCCAGTTTCTTAAGTCGGATAGTGCCGACTCCTAGCTCAGAACCTTTGCGTGCCTGGCTTTCAGAATTTCACTAGAATCCGCAGCTTCATTTTTAAAGCTTCGGATGAACGCTGAGGACCAGGAGGAAGAAATCTGCATAGGTCTCAGACATTGAGCTAGGCCCGGCTGCTATGGGCTTTCTTTGATGCAAGAAGATTTCTTCAATTGACGGAAGTTCAAAATGTTTACAGTCATGCTAGTGATGTGGGTGATGTGACATGCTAGGATGGTCGACAGAATCAGCGAAGAGTGGTGGCAGATATAATTTAGCTGTTGTAGTGGCAGTAGCTTTCACATCCGACGCAATGAGTCAACGCAACTGAGCTTATGAGCCGCTTGCATCCATTTGCTTGTTGATCTTTTTGTGGATTCCCATGTTGAGGATGCCTCCGTCACCTCCAAGAAGGGCTCAGGGCGCGAGCCCAGGCCTCAATGCCACATGTGTCGGGGAATCTGTTGGTGCAATTGTATGCAAGTGTTTCTGCCGGGTTTGTTGGCAGCTACCGTGTGGTTTTGCATGTATATGCCTTGATGGTCTTCTCCTCTACAGCTTGGGGCGCCGGATCTTGTTCTTTGCAGCTAGCTAGGCTCCTCAAGTCAAGTTATTTGCAAAGGTGTTTCTTACTACCACTCATGATCTACTCTACAAAGCTGTGAGTTATATAATTTTCCAGGATCTTTTTGGGTTTATAAATTTCTTGGCGCTTTAGCGCTCGTTCCTCACGGGAACGCATTGACATAGTTTTTTTGTTTGCCTTGTTGAAAACCCGGGAAAGAATGCCAAAGACCCTTGGGCTTCTGATCACCTTGCCGATTGCCTGCACAGAAGATAGTGACAGTCAAGTGACCATGTTCCATATCGTAGTGGCTGCGGTGCCCATTTGGTTACCCTCCCTGCAACTAACATAGCACCTGAAAATGGATGGTTGGAAGACTAGTTTCCTTTGGGAAGGCCTGTTTTCAGGTGCTATGTTAGTTTCAGGGAGGGTAATTAACCTGTTTATACTGTACATTTGTTTACTAGCAATATGGCCATACATACATAGCCGTAGAGGTGTTATTTCCTGAAGCCGCAACATCCAATTTTGGGCCCATTTTGTAGATTTAATCTATAGTTGAACCTTTGGGCCTTTATTTAGGGCATGGTGTTTGGAATCGAGATCCATATATGAACACAGAAGGCCAACCCAGGAAGTTCAAATTGTACAGCTGTATTTTAATTTGTTGATTCATGATCTTCTGTGAAGTTTGGTTTTCAGGGCGAGTTTCTTGACGGGAAGTGTTCCCGTGGCGTGCATACATACTCCGCTGTTCGGTCTAATATGGTAGACTTGAGCGTTTCGGCCCAACATCACATAGACCCGGGTTTCGTATCCATGATGATAGAAAAGAATATTTACTATAGAATAGTATATTTACTGGCCCTTCATTTGTTTTCCGATACAACCTGTAGCATCTATACCGACAAGCTTAAAGACTGCACCAAATATAAAGAATGTAGAATTACTCATGTCATATGAGAGGCGTTGGAGACCTGGAGGCCCCCTTGTGGTCGTTTTGACTGTACTGTACTGGTTTGATCTGGTTTCTGTTTGGGCATGATTGTGCTCTTTGCTGTTGAATGGGGAATGGGAAATGCCCGCTTCTAGAGCGCCCCTCCATTTCTAATAGAAGCCACCGGCACAGTGCAGTAGAAAGGCAAAGAAGGCATAGGTGAACAGGAGTACAGGAAAATCAGAAAAGTAGAGGTAAGCTGTGCTCAGGCGTGTTTATGAGACAGATTGGAACCATGCCTGCCAGAGAATATGAGCGGTCATGAGAGATGATGAAAAGAGAGGACCAAAAAGAGCACAAAACAGCTAAGAAGGAAAACGAAGAGAAATGAGAAAAAATACGAAAACGAAGCCGCTTTTTCCGCTGTTTTTTCCCTTCTTGCTTTCAGCGCAGGTAGCGTGCCGAAGTGCTGGAAGGGAACGAGGGACCATAAAGAAGGAAAGCACACAAAGCCATGATAGAATCTGCGCCCCGAGATAGAAGAAATTCAGGAAATTCATTTTATACTCTCAACCCATCTTCTACTTGAGACATGGTTTGTTTTCCTGCGTACATTCCTGTGAAGACGATATTGTTTTTAGATCACCCCCAAAAAGTAGGCCAGCTTTGGACATGCCGCTCACAAGGTGGCTGTTTGAGCGATTTTATTGGAATAAGTTGTTTTTTCCAGCTGCTATGTGCAAAATCCATCAAAATCCTTGGTTTTGATTGCTATTGCGTTGGTGTACTTCTCTTGTTCACGAAAATATTCCCAGTGGAGGCTCATAAATGCACAAGTGCTATGGTTATAAGCCATGATCTTTGCCTTTTTATCTGTTTGGGGTGTACACTGTTTCTACACCATCCAAATGCTTAGGCAGTGCACGTGCGTCTCAGTCTCAGGCGCTTTGCTGTGGCCATCTGTGACAAATGCCCGGCTTGGTGACCAAGCCTGATGTGACCAAGCGCCCACATTGCTGAGCCCCTCTGATTGCATCGTGCAAAATAGGTTGCGCAAAGCGTCTACACTGCACATTGGTAAATTTTGCGAAGGCTTGTTCATGGATGATGCATGCTCATAGAAGACGACCTTTGCAAATTCATCACTCGTGGGTGCAGGGTCCTTTGATGTTCTCATATGTTCTCCATTCTGTATATTCTTTAGCTTGTTTCCGTATGATGTGACCTAAAAATATCTTTAAAAAACGGATTTTTTTACGTGTTTTCAACTTGTTTTAGATATTGTTGTATTGTTTGGGGTTTAGGGTTTTGAGATTAAGGTTTTGATGTTTCTGGTTACGTGCCATAAAAGTTGCATCGATTAAGCAAAACATAGCTTGAGGAGAGATGAGGTTTTCTGAGAGGCGACGAGGAGAGGGGACGAGGCCGGATGATAAGAGATGATAAGGATTCAAAGGAGAGGGAACAGGTAAGATGCCAGGAGATGAGAAGAAATAAGGGGAATATGAGAAGTAAAAAGCAACGAGGAGAGCGGAAGGATGGGAAGAGACGAGAGCAAAGGAGAGATGATGAGAGAGGAAGAGACACAGTAAAAGATAATGAGGGGGTGGGAAGTGAGAAGACCGGTACACATATGAACAGATGTCAAGGAAAAGGGTGTGACAAGGGCAATGTATGACGTGCAAAGGCTTAATCCAGATACATACAGACCTATTGTCATTGATTTCTCTTTACTCGACCTATACCAAAGCTTTTTGCGAAGATGTCTTGATTGAAAATCATCATTAACTTAAGGTCTTGCTTTTCGAAAATATGTGCATCACTTTAATGAACATTGTGTATGTTTTTTTTGGTTGTTTTTGTTTGTGTTTGGTTGCTTAGTTGTTGTTTGTGTTGTTGTTGGGTTTTTGTTTGGGGTTAATTACTGTCGTGACAATGCCTGCAGCGAGGGGAGGGCTCGCAATCCGCACCGCGGATCAACCACAACCGCAGCTTTTTAATGTCCAAGTAACGAGCAAACAAACACTGCGCTGAGTGTGGTAGCTTGTTGGCCGTCCGGGAGCGCCTTAAGGGTTTCTACTACTGGGGTTCACTGGCGCTTCAATTGTTCACGCCCTTCAGTTCTCTGCGACGGCCGGATTCTAAATGTCTCCATGGAGTTGCCAACAAAACACCAGCGGTGACTGTCGAAAACCCGTCCTCGGACGTGGGGTGAGTGCAAGAGAGGGGCCTTGGTGCTCTACCCGGGAGGTTTCCTGGCCAGTCCGGCGGTGGGTGGGGCGGTCCACACGATGAAGCGCCCTGGCTCCGGCCAGCGCCCTGGCTCCGGCCAGCGAACACACAGGCAAGCACTAGGTACATTAAAAGCGGCGGTCCTAAAGTGTTGCTGTTGTTTGTTTGTTTGTTGGTTGGTTTGTTTGTTGGTTTGTGTTTTGGTTTTGTTTTGTTTTGTGTTGTTTGTTTTGGTTTTGTTTTGTTTTGGCTTGGTTTTGTTTTGTTGTGTTTTTTTGTTTTGGTTTAGTTTTGTTTTGTTCTTTTTGTTGTGTTTTGTTTTGTTTTGTTTTGTTTTGTTTTGGTTTTGTTTTGTTTTGTTTTGTTTTGTTTGTTGAGTTTGTTTGATTTTGTTTTGTTTGTTTTGTTTCGTTTGTTTGTTTGGTTGTTTGTTTGTTTGTTTGTTGGTTTGTGTTTTGGTTTTGTGTTGTTTGTTTTGGTTTTGTTTTGTTTTGTGTTGTTTGTTTTGGTTTTGTTTTGTTTTGTG